>CM041786.1:140892127-141101222 GCA_023375725.1 Nephotettix cincticeps
TTGCGAAGCGTTTCACGCTTCTACAGTAGCTCACTGTCTTGAATTCACTGCAAATATCCTAAGTAATGAGGAGGTTGAGATTTTTAAGGTGGTGTGACCGAAAAAATCTTTAAAAACACAATTTTAACTCTTATTACTGTATCATAAATATACTTTGGTATAATTTTTCGAGTTTTTAGTAAAAACATTTCGAGTTACAGGGTGATTAATTCATACAAGGAGAGTGGGAAAACTACTTATGTTTTTGAGCTAAAAATTTTGAAACTTATAATGAAAAACTACTAAGAAATAAAGAAGAAATTAATTTTTCTCCACGAGAAATAACATTGAGCGGTCTTAAAACTACGTATTGTATTTACCACAGACGGTAAAAAAATTCCTTCGGAAATTATTAGTCTTATAACATAGCAGGAAAAATGAAATACTTTGACTTTTAAAGTGCACTTTTCTTGAGGAAAACTGTGGAAATTGCTTAGAATTAACGGAACAACGAGTGCGACAGTCATAACAGAAATGGCGGTCGTTAAGTTAAGACCTATCTCGGAACTCTCCAATAACAATCTCATTGTGCTTAACATGCTCTGGCCCGCTTACTTCATATTTTATTGGTACTATTCACTGAACTAACGTGATGTTAAAGTGTTTACCTTGAAAAAAAAACAGTTAATAATGAACTAATTTAGAGTAAAAAAAACACTTTTGTGGGAAATTTCGCTGCGTGTGTTGTCAGCATTGCCACATAACTCAGCATTATGGTTTCTGTAGCGTAGCCAACATCCCGCGAAGAAATATCCCGGAGTTGGGGGTAATAAAATAAATTTTGTAATAATTTTTTTTATAAATTTAACAAAAAATCATATTTTCTGACTAAAGTAATCTTAAAATTAGTTTACCATTTACCCGCACGGTAGCCTAGGGTTATCGCTCTGTCCAAGTAAGTCAAAGGTTGTTTGATCGAAACCAACGGTCGGTGATTCCTGTCAGATCACGCACGGTCATCGCTTGCGAAGCGTTTCACGCTTCTACAGTAGCTTACTGTCTTGAATTCACTGCAAATATCCTAAGTAATGAGGAGGTTGAGATTTTTAAGGTGGTGTGAGCGAAAAAATCTTTAAAAACACAATTTTAACTCTTATTTGTTGACTGTATCATAAATATACTTTGGTATAATTTTTCGAGTTTTTAGTAAAAACATTTCGAGTTACAGGGTGATTAATTCATACAAGGAGAGTGGGAAAACTACTTATGTTTTTGAGCTAAAAATTTTGAAACTTATAAAAGACTTTTTCACGTAAACCATGTGAAACTTTTAAATGAGAAAAAATAACATTTCAGATACTACAGAAAATTATTTTTAAACCCACATTTATCTTAAACAGGTGACTCACAATAGTTTTCCTAACAGCCAATGGTGCGAATCAGCAGTGATAAAATTTATTAGTTAAAAAAACTAGAAAAGAAACCTATGTAATTTTTTTTAAATTTGTAACTAATTTACACAGGATAATATTTTTCAGGATTAGCTATTACAAAAAGGTTAAGAGTTCAGGTTCGAAATTTAACAATAGTGTTATAATTAATTAATTGTTGTAATTTAATTAATATAATCAATCAGGAACATGAATTTTTAAAATTATTGAAAAATACGTTATATCATTGCTATGTAGCGAGAATGGCGAGCAACCTAGTTATTAAAATAAAAAGAGGGCAAATAGCAATCACATAATGCTCACAAGAGAGGATAAATTTACTCTTAAAATTAATGTAAGAAATCTGCTTCCTCTCTTGAATACACGAATCTCAAGAAGACCTGCATAATCAAATTATTTAACATCCCTAACTCTGAATTTGTAACTGAACTAGAGAGTTATTAAGTTCTTTAAATAGACAAACATAAAACTGATATTTTGAAAGATCATCAGAGGCGTTGTCTTTTAATTATATTAATTTAACATAAATTTTAATTTTTTGCTTTATAGCAATAACGTAAAAATTAAATCTAATATTTTATTTTATTGACACTAAATATACTTAGTAAATTCTATTTAAAAAAATATAACAAAATGCAAAATATCACAATATAACATAATGCTGGATATAAAATATGTATCTTAAGATAGAGGCAGCAATAACTTTTATCTATAAGCCAAGCACACTAAACCTACAATGTCTGGCTAAAGCGTTATTTCATGACCCCCTTCTCCGGGATATTTCTTCGCGGGATGTTGGCAACGCTACAGAAACCATAATGCTGAGTTATGCGGCAATGCTGACAACACACGCGGTGAAAATTCCCACAAAAGTGTTTTTTTACACTAGATCAGTTCATTATTAACTGTGTTTATTTCATTGTTTACGAATGGATGATTTTTAATTAAATAAGTCCGGTGAAATTAAGTAAACTAATTTTGTTCACGCAAAAATAATTTTATATCTCGGTTTACCAGTTTATGTTGTTTAGTTTATTTTACAATTTGATTCTGGTTTAGGAATAAAACGCGGATTTTTGTCCCTGAGGTCTCGGGTTCAAATCCCGCTTATCTCCAATTATTTTTCGTAAAGTCATAATGTCGCAACTTACAAGGTCTAGTCTGAAGTGTAATGTTTTAACCCGTTCCGGGAGATGTTTAAGGCTAATAGTATTGCAATGAAATGTGTCACATTAAAAATGAACAGCATTTACTACCCTGGGGTAAATAGGTTCTGTTTTCAGTTCCTCTAAACCATGTGACGTCAGCAGATTGCTAACACCTCGCGGCAAAGCTCAGAAACATTTTTTCATATTAACAGCTGTTCTTATTTTTTACATTGAAAATTCAATAAAATAGCTCTGATAGTTTCCATAGTAACCTGTTACAGATTGTCCATCTTAAAAATCACCACCACCCCAGGGTTAAGACATATCCATGTCCAAAAATTGTCAGATATTGTCCGTTAAACGTATACCATTTTAAACAGCTGTTCAATAGTAAGCTGGTATTAACAAACGTTATCATTGGTAAGATTGTGTATTTAATTGAGTTAAATTTTAAGTCGATTCACTTGTCAATAATAGCAAAACTAATTAATTGTGGAAGTTATTTTACAAAAACATATATTTTGTTTGATTATAGAAATCGTGACCACCAGGTAGGTATTTTAAGCCAAGTATGAATGAGGATTGAGTGTAAGATGATTGTGACGTGATCTTGTCAGTTAATTAATAGCCCAACAGCCGATGACAACTAAGGGACCTACAGTTGAGTCCGAACCACTGCATCTATATTACAAACTGGTTTAATTATAAGGGTGATCTTTGCTGATTAACGTAGTATTCAATAGTGCGGACGTTAAACCACACAAGAGAACACTACACCCACCGACCATCGCTCACAACTATTCACAATACGTGACCACCAAGTAGCTGGATTACAGGACGTCGCCACCGTCCCAGTCGAATATAGCAAATGTATAAGTTTAACTGATAACCAGTAGTTTTCTAAAAGTTTTTGACAGTATGAACATATACAAATGTCAAAAACCAACCTTTCTAAGCCCCGCTGAGCGCTGTACGGTGGGAAATTTCACGTGTATTATGATATTACGCAACGTAAATTGATCGCCGACAAATAGCAATACAGTTAAGTTAGGTCTTTGTTATTGATAATAGCATTTTTATACAGTAAGTAACCACTAAACCACTGGTTATAATTGAAATGTGGTTTACTGATAGTGGAAAAGATCTAATTGTTTTTACAATTACATTAATACTTTAATACTTTTAACTGAAATGGCGACCTACCCAGGTAGGTATTTTAAGCCAAGTATGAATGAGGAATGAATGTAGGATAATTGTGGCGCGATCTTGTAGTCTTGTTACTGACTAAGGCTGACATGTTCCTTAGACAGGACTGTTAATTAATAGCCCAACAGCCGATGGCAACTAATGGACCTACAGTTTAACGTGGAATCCGAACCACGACCTCTGAATTACGAATTGGTCTAATTATGAGGATGGTCTTTTTTTTAACTCAAATTACATTTGTAACAGTACAAAATATTTATATAGTCTTTCGTAACAAAAACAAACGAAACTCGAGCAATTTAATTAAAAACGCTCGTTTACTCACAGTTAAACAATTGAGACAAACTTTATCTCTCAATTAACCACAGAGACGTTCCCCATTCCCATAAAATGTGTGTAACTCAAGTAAGGTTTATTTCCTAGTTAATCAAGTTGACTGCGGCTGGTAGAAGCTAGTGACGTCACACGTGAAGCAGACTCGCTAATTACAACCGTGAGCTGTGTACGACAGTCATTACATTAATGACTGGTCATTACCGACCTCCCAGTGATAACTCCTCTCGTGTGATTACGCTTCTGTTGGATCATGTTTTTATAATTGGTGACAAACGATCTCATTTTTTCGTGCACGAGTATGTGTTTCACGATATTACCTAAATGAGTATTTTAGCGAGAGAATTTTTTCTAAAGTATGTGAATATTTAGCAATATATTCTCGTATGCTTTCTTAATCTTTTTTTAACCTCAAGTACCCATCACAATACACCTAGTTCCTATCTTAATAAAAGTAACTGAGACGGTGGCGACGTCCTGTAATCCAGCTACTTGTAGGTCACAAATTGTGGATATTTGTTAGTGATGGTCGGTAAGTGTGTTCTCTTGTGTGGATTAACGTCCGTACTATTGAATACTACGTTAATCCATCAAAGAACATCCTCCAAATTAGACCCATTCGTAATTCATAGGCAGTGGTTCGGATTCCACGTTAAACTATAGCTCCATTAGTTGCCATCGGCAGTTGGGCTATGAATTAACAGTCCTGTCTAAGGAACATGTCAGACTTAGTCAGTAACAAGACTACAAGATCGCGCCACAATCATTTTACACTCATTCATACTTGGCTTAAAATACCTACCTTGTGGTATAGTCGCCATTTCAGTAATCTAATCTAATACTGTAGAAATCGAATGAAACTAGAGCAAGTTTTCTCCCTAGTCGTATTTGATTTAAACATATGAGCTTTCCCAATGGGCCATTTGTATGAATAATGTTCCCTTTTGTAGTCTTCTGTTTTCACTACGTGTCATATACTGTATTATATATATACCCAGGATATCGTAAATTGTATTATTTTTCCAAAAATATTTTATATTGTAATCAAATATTTTAGTTTGTGGTTTTCTTTTTAAAATTATACTATTTATAATGGAAGTGAAGATACCAGATAAAAAATTATTACAAAATAAAATTATATTTCATAGCATGAAAATCTTTATAACTTATAAATTGGAAAATAAAAAGATAATTAAATTCTGTAGTCAATTCGTATTTATGAAATACAACTCGAATATTCTTTTTTTGAAATTCAATATGTATGATGTTGGACATTCTCCATCACAATTTTAAGTCAAACAAAGTTTCATAACGTTTCGGGATCTAGAATCTATTCCCGTCCTCAGGTGAGCAAGTACCTAAACCACGATCATTACATAATCTGGACATAGCGGTATAAAGTTGAAAACAAAAAAGTTTAAAGCAGTCAAAAACCTTACAAACAATACGATTCACAAACAATTTACGCACTCAAGAAACAAAACTTGTCACGAAGACTCAAAGACAACACAACTCTCAACTATTCAAACTATTTAATACAACTATCGGAAACTCGAATAGTTCTAATTAATTTTATGGTGTGAAAATAAAAAATAGTAACCTAAGTAATGCTTTAAAAACTAAACTAAATATCTTTTTCTGTGTCTACGTATTTTGTGAATTTTGCATAACAGTTGTTTATTTCTATGACTTAACCCAGTATGGTTCGAATAAAACACGGATGGTCATTACTTAACAACGAATGGCCTGTCTACAATGATCCCGGCAGTCATTACAATGATTATTCCCATCCCGGACATTAGCAGTCATTCTAATGATGCTTTTAGCTAGTTCGCGTTGTTTAATGGACAAAGCTGTCAAATTAACACAAAACTATTTCCAGAGTTTATAATTTCAGAATTGTATTTCCTCCATGGAGAGAGAGATTTAAGAAGAGAGGAAAATCAACCATTCTCGTATGGAATTGTCAAACAATTGGATTCGAAAGAACGCCTTTGTTGGTGACGTATTTTCTTCAGATTTGTGAAACCAATAAAAGACGAATTTTGTTATTATAACCATCCTAGTGTTTCATTTTTATATAGTTAGCATAACTTGTGATGGTGGCTTGTCCTGTAATCCAGCTGCTCGAAGGTCATGAATTGTAGATAGTTATAAGCTATGACCTTTGGTTGTGATATTCCCTAGTGTGAATTAACGTCCGTACTATGTAATACTACGTGCATCCCCATTAACCGTCCTCATAATTAAACCGGTCTGTAATTTCAAATTGTTTGTGTCCCAGTTAGACTATAGTCTTTAGATGTAATTGTCGTGGTCAATCAGTCTTGTCTAAGGTAATGTCATTTAGTCAGAACAATACTAGTGATCGCGTCACTCTTCTTATTTTTATGTTCATACGATGGTATATAAATAGTAACTTCCGAATGTATGTCATTTGACCGTATATTAAGTGATTATGACCAATAAAGCGAGGAATCTTTTAAGCAAAACTGTTGTGCATTGCGCATCCTCAATTAGACTCAAATGTAATCTATAGATGTGGTTATATCATTGACTATGTTATTCAATTACAAATCTTGTTGCAAAGAGATGTCAGTCTTAATTAGTGTTGCAATAGGTGTCAGTAGGTCTATACTGCTCATTATAGTTTCAAGTTGTATCTATTCTATATAGATTAGATTATTGAAGTGGCAACCATACCACAAAGTAGATATGCAAGTAGACCCAGTTGCAGTATTTGAATTCCAATTAAGTAAACCTACAATTCGGTAATAAATTATACTTACTCTGCAACTTAATAACCCAAAGTAGTTCAAAAGTTATTTTAGTTTTTTGGCGATTTTACATAATTTTAGTTTTTCAAAGTTATTTTTAGACTCAAACTACATTTTTATGATATTTTTTTTTAAATAGTAAAAATTAAATTAAATACTTTAAGACCCTCAAAGCGCTACTGAAGAACAAGGTCCCTGCTCATTTAGTGTAAAAAATCAGTATATTATTTTCTCAATGTTCTTTTTGGATTTTGGTAGCTTGAATAAATTAGAAAAACAAATTTGTTTCATTTTTTACTATTGAAGATTTTATGACTATTTTTATACATAAAAAAAGTATTTTGTTTGTCTGGATGAGCCATTTCAGTTAGTGATAATTAGTTAATAAATCCTATTCAATAAAAACATTCACACAATATACACTATTTGCTGCTAAAACACAATGAAAATAAACACACATCGTCAAAAATTTCAACAAACAAGGTTAGCGAAAGTGAAAACAGATGGCCGTAGTGATCCGCGAGTTTTCCCGTTAAAAGCAGTACGGGAGCGCAAGAATACTGGCCAGAGTCGTATAACAACTAATTTCAGTCACTAAATATTTCAACAAAGCCTACATATCGGTTTTGTGTGTGCATAGAGGCTATAGCAACATCACCATGCACTCACTCTATCGGTTGTTTCGTGAACTACAATCATTTCGCCTACTGTGCTGCGAGAAATCTCGTCAGCCGCCCGGTAAGGGTTAAATATTTGTGCCACTGGGTTCGATCCAGACACTCTCGATTTTATTAGTTTTCAACAGTAACACTAATTCGTCACAAAGTATGGAAACAAGTTACAAGTGAAACGAGTGTCATTTTCATTTACAACGATCTCGATATTTCACTTCATAATCCATTAAATTTTTAAAACTCGGGATTAATGTATCCCGTTCCAGGGCTAAATACACACAAAAAATAATTAATCTTGTAACCTCACTTCCACGATGAATAGTATAATTATAATAGAAAAGCATAAACTAAAAAATCTACGTAACAATATAAAAATATTGAGAGAAAAAAATATAATTTGTGATACTCTAGGTATATAGTCTGTGACCCTGGTATCCATTTAGATATTATGACTGATCTGTGTTCAATCGATATCCAAATCGATCATTATCCTTTTAATATCGCATGGATAAACTGATTTAGTAAAAAATATAATACAGTATATAACACGTAGTGAAAGCAGAAGACTACAAAAGGGAACGTTATTCATACAAATGGCCCATTGGGAAAGCCCATATGTTTAAATCAAACACTACGGAAAGGACTTGCTCTAGTTTCATTCGCTTCCCACAATTCTTCCATTACATTTAATTTAGTTGGTAATTTATATTAATTGATTAATCAATATCCATGCAGAAATAATATTCAAGATTTTAAAGAAATCTAATATATCCATAATTAATCAGCTGATTATTATTTTGTGAAATTTGTTATTAAAAATTTTAAGTGACCGCCCATTAAATTTTCCAGAGAGTTCCGGGGAACCCTGTATATTTATAATGGTTGAATAGGATAAAACTACACGTAAAGTTTTTATTTTTTAATAATTTTTAATTGTTGGCGATGTTTAATGGAAACAGGTATTTTATGGGGCAGCATAATCGAAAATAATGTTTTCCAGCAGTTATTCAAGAGCGCCTGCATAGAGTATACTGGAAGCGGCGAACACAGCTGTCTAGTGGGTTGTATCACACGGTTTGTAGGCTCTAATGACGTGTTTTATGGTCCGGGGTCATTACTAGCGTTATATTCATGATGAGGCGAAACATACAATTAAAAAATAATAATTTAAACCTCTCCTAATTAATCTGTACTTCATATCACCGAAATAATACCAAATTAAATTTTTAATTCTGTAGAAGTTACTAGGAAACTAATCCTGTAATGTACTAACTAAAACTGTAATGCAAACAAGATTAGAAAACTATCGCGAATGAAAGAAAAAAAGTACTAGGTGAAATTATTAACTTTATATTCAATCTTACCAACAGCATAGTTCGAACGGCAAATCGCTTACCTGAAAAAAACATATTTTTATTAAAAACTACAAAAACGATAACTAAGGAAAAAAGAAATAAAATAAAGGTAAAGACTAAGGAATAAAAATTTACAAATCTTTTAAAAATATATTTTTGATTTTTTTAAAAATGTTTTCCGTAATTTTCATTATGTCGAGTAACCCAATCAGGCCAATAACCAATCTACAGCAGAGGTCCTTTAGACGTAGGAGACTTTTGTTTCTTCCCAGTGGTGAGAATAAGATTATATAGGTCTTGTTCCTTATAGATAGAAAGAAGAATAAGGTGTAGTGTCAGTAGACTTGGTTTCTCGTGGCTAGAAAAAGAAGAATACGTAAGTATAGAAAATTCTTTTTTGTTAAGGCTAATGAGAAGAAGGTGGAGATGCAGAAGCCTCTGATTTCTCAGGGATGGTGAGAAGAAGAAGACGTTGGCACAGAGGATTCTTGTTTCTCATGGGTTTAGAGAAGAAGAATATGTAGGTACAGGCTCTTGATCTGTATGGTTAACAAGCTGACCCGGCGAACTTCGTAACGCCTGATAGTAAATACATGTTAACTTTAAGATTGGCCATGTTCTGAAGTCGAATAGCATTACGGCTTCATTGTGAAAGATTATATATTCTGGGTCGCGGCATAGTGAATAACACGAATAAAACGATAAGACATATTAATAACATTCCCATAAAACAAATAAATCTTAGTGGATTAATACACAATTTTCAAATCCAATCCAAACCCAAACCAAACCTAACTGTAATCCGTTTTTGAAGAAAGATATACAAAAGCTGATTATTATAATAAACATAATATATATAAACATTGAATTTTTTTATTTGGCCAACATATAAACTCGTGACTTTTAATCAGACAGAAAATAAAATATAAATACATAATCCCCCAAAACCGTAACTATTAACCATAAGGTTAATATTAGAAATTTATAACGCCATAAAATGGAAACTTATGGGGTTTTCGAAAATATTTTTACACTAAAACCTTTCCGGACACATATAGAGTACCTTCCTGAAATTTCTTGGTGATTGGATGAGTAATTTGACAACGCATAAAGGACATACATACATACAGACATACATACATTCAATTTTATATATAGAGATGAAAAGTAGAAGTAGCTATAGACCTAAAAGGCTTTAGTTACTTTTTATAGTAAGAAGAAGAAAATGAATTTCCTACAAAATCTTTTTCCTTAATGGAAGTAGTAATCAAGTAGAGAAAATATACTGTAGACACAGACGATTCTTGTTTTTCATAGGTATTGAGAAAAAGAATATGTACTTAAGAATATGCTTTCAGATGTAGGTACAAAAGATTGTCTTTAATTTTTGAAGTTAGACAAAAAATTTAGGTACTAATAATATTGATTCTTACGTAAAGTACGAAAAGAAGGTGAAAAAATACTATTTTTTACATAAAAAAGAAGACGGAACCAAGTCGTGTCCTGTAATCCAGCTACTTGGAGGTCACGGATTGTGGATAGTTGTGAGCGATGTTGGGTGGGTGTAGTGTTCTCTTGTGTGGATTAACGTCCGCACTATTGAATATAACGTCAATCGGCTAAGACCATAATTAGACCATTTCGTGTTTCAGGTTAAACTATAGGTCCCTTAGATATACCATTGACTGTCGGACATTAACAGTCCTGTCTAACAAACATGTCAGAAATAACAAGACTATTAAGATCACGTCACAAACATCCTACACTCATTTCTCATTTATACTTCATTTATAGATATTAAAATATCTACCTGGGTAGGTCGCTATTTCAGTTAAAAGTATAAAGTACACTCTTTAGGCTGTCTATAAAATATACAGGGTGAGTTCAGAGGCGGTACAGGTGATCAGGTAATGTTCACTGCTCCACAGTTGATGTGGGCACAGCAGAGTGCGGACACCACTTAGCACTTAACTGCAACTGCGGTGCCTCCACTCAAGGCAGGCCACTCCACCGAGTTGCATGTAGCCTAGTATCGCGTCGCTACAATGCATTCCACTTTACCTGGCTCAACTAAAGCTGACCCAACTAATTTACTACCCGACATCGTTTAGGGTAACTACTGTGTTGTAATTAGTCAATTTGTAACGATTTGGCATTGCAGACCAAGCTGTGTCTACATTAATGACCCAGGAAAACAATGAAAATCATCCCGTCAATCATATTATCTACTGTATAACGAGATCGCACGCAGCACGTTGACGTGAGTAAAGCGAATTTCATAGAACTTATATTATACCCATTATGGTAATCGAATAGTACTGAGTATGTGGGTTAACTCTTATAGAGGTTGTTTTACATGTTCATATGATCATATTAATGCTGTCGGATTAGTAGAATCACATACAACAATTGGTTGATCAAATGATGTCAATAGCTTATACAGTTAAACTAATCTATTTATTCTCCATAAGAATTACATGGGCAATGAATATGTAGGTTTGCCGTCATAAGAAATATTAAATTTTAGATTTTATGGCTGTATTGATTTAACTTAACTAGATGGACTTGCATTAAAAGTTTTGAAAGAATATTTAAGTAAATAGGTGAGTTCTTGATTTTTAGCTATTCTCCTTAAGATTAGCATTACACAACGTACTGCTTTTACCATTTTGAATATCTCAGTAATCAATTAATTGACCTAGAGTCAATAGAACTGGGTGTGTTTTGAGCTGAATCTAATGGTGAAATGTTAAAAATAGTAGAAATATTAAATTTTTCCCAAAACTATACATGTATAAATTGAAACCCCCATTATTTGGGTACAAGCCCCCTTAAGTGTAGTTAAATTAGTTCCATTGCGTTAATCAACAAACGGGTCTAAGATTTTACAGAAAGGAAAAACTCCACAAAATTCTATAATAACCAGACAATAATTAATTACAGCCGTTTTCGTGCTTTTACCAAAACGAACAATTTTCAGGCAATAAAATTATAAAACGGCCATTATCGTGACGACACATATGCTTATATAAAACATTTTAAATGGCCCCAAAACGTGTTCAGGGAGTTCAGTTATGAACTCCTATCATGGTCCCGGGCTTAACTGTCACCATGTATAAAAAATTGTAAATAATAAATTCGCAATAATATTCTAAATAACATAATGTATATCGCTAAAATACTATAAATTAACACACAGTTGGAATTAAATATTTGAACTAAGCTAAACTAAACTATGAATGGAAGATGTAAAACAAATTAGGTGCGTGGATAAAAAAAATAAATGAAAATCTCGTTAAAACTAATTAGTTAGATAATATAATTGTATGGATTGTGAAAAAATCATACGCATTGATTTTTGTATATACATTGTGCAAGAGATAATAATTTCAAACCTAATTGTATTCTGGGCTGGCGTATTAGAATGTTCTAGTTGCACAAACTCCCTGAGTCTATCTGAAAAGGATATCGCACTCCCCTGGGAACCTCTCTCCCGTTCATCCGGAAGTACACGCCTCGAGCGGAGTTCTACTCTACTCAGAGAACTCAAGAGTTCGATAAGCAAGGATTTCTAGGTTACCAAGATGAAATGAGATGATAACCTATAATACAAGGGTCAAACTGGTTGTTCCCATTATATGTTCCAGGGACTCAAGAAACTGTTTCTCAAAAACTTTGGAGCTTCAAATTCGGTACACAGATTCTATTTGAGTCTAGATTCGTACTAAGAAAGTATTTTTCGAATCTCCCTAAGAGCTCTGTCCTACAGAGGGTCAATGTCCCCATGTTAATCTTATGGGGATTAAATTTCTTTACAAATTTTCTACAATCAAAACATTTGATTTCTTTGACCACTGTAGCCTCCAGATCACTGATTTTACTAAAAATTAAAGGTTAAAATACCTGCAGTACTGTCGGTGATCTTCAATTGTTATGGTGCTGACGACCAATGGTTTCGGACTTAAAAGTCCATTATCAAGTCAGAATACCAATATTAAGTAATAAAATTTAAAATTTATCCTCAACACTGACGTAGTGATGAGTCGTCTTGAAAACACTTACACACGGAAACATCGATACATACATAAAATATATAACATACATAATAACATACATTAAATTTGGCCAAATTATGAATTTAGGGCGAGAACGTGGCGAAGCCGGCGAACGGTGAGTCATGACTCCGTAATTGATTTGATTTCTAAAGCTACAGCTGTTTACTTGCCATTAACAATGTTAATTGCTAGTCTCCATCATTAGCAATCT
Organism: Nephotettix cincticeps; assembly: GCA_023375725.1. Lineage (NCBI taxonomy): Eukaryota > Metazoa > Arthropoda > Insecta > Hemiptera > Cicadellidae > Nephotettix > Nephotettix cincticeps. Next base: position 140,905,317 of record CM041786.1, read on the forward strand.
TGTTCAGCGACACATGAAGACAGACAAGTAGACAGCGGTTGATAGACAAAACTCTATTTATATAGATAGAGGAATAAACGATTTTAATCAATAATATCGAATGTAAATAATTTCTTCGTCTTTTTCAAGATTTACCCTAGGAAACTGAAATCTTCCTCTATTGTGAGTCCTACGCCGAGAAACTTTGAATAGGAGTCTATATCAAGCGAACGAGGTAAGATCCCCTTGAGACATGTATTACGTAAAGTATGTACCAGGAAAAGACACCTTCACTCCGAAATTAGAGGTAAAATTCTGTAACAGGAAATAATTTGAAGTTGTTATCTTAATATACGTTCAATTTAAAGGTGTTTCTAGAACCTGATAAAAAAAGTTGATTAAATTATATGAAAAAGAAAATGATTTCATTATAAAATAGCTTTAGAACTTTTCATCACTCATGAAAGACAATCTAAGGCTTATAGCATCATTTCATATTTAAACAGCGTTTTAGTGGTTTCTCACACAAAAGGTTATTAGAATTCCGGAACTGCGGGAATAATAAGGACACTAGCGCTATAAGGAATAAGTGGCTATAATGTGAACTATATGGGGCTGTAAAGTCTGTGTTCACATCTCGGAATGTCTGTTATGCCCTCCGCTCTTGCGGTCAATGTATTAAAATTGTTTCTTGTCTCTTTCTTACGTCATGAAAACATAACAAAATAAAACATTATAACAAAAAACAAATCAACAAAAAACAAAGAAAACAAAAACCATAAGTAAAAAACGATTATATTATATCTATTGATTATATTCGAGGAATAACACAAATATAATCGAGTAAAATTCCCCAAAAACAGATTGAAAACACGATTGCATTATTAGTAACAAAAAATTAATAACATCATTGAATAATGCATTAAAAACTCACAAAAAATGTTTAGCACTAAACTATAAAAATAATCAAAACATTTAAAACCAATTAAAAAATTTTATATTTTTATATTTTAAATTATGTATAATTTGAAGTAGAGTATTTATGTTTGAATTGTTATTGGTTAACTATTAATTGCATAGATAGCAGCGTGACATATACAATTGCCCTGTAGGAGGGAGGACTTTTGAATCATATGTTTTCTCAAATTATGTGAAAATAATACAAATGTTTACACTCTGAATTTAAATTATGTAGGGAATATAAATTGTAATCTTACTTTTTATCTTTAAAACTATTTTTTTGTTTTTTTAGTACCATGAGTCCAAAAATCTTCTAATATTAAACTATTTTCGTTAATCTCTTTTGTACATATGAAAAATATGAGGGAAAATCGTTCATTAAGCAGCGAATTTATCGTGATGAATAACACTCAGGTTGGCAACAATGATGCTGATTTCCCCTGACATTATTTATTTCAGTTACTCGTCAGTCGTCAGAGGATTCGGTAGCTAATGACAGCGTTTCGCTGTCCTGAAAATCTATCAATTTCTCAGTTTGGCATTTTTTACACACAACCGAATATTTTGATAGTTTATATCGTCTTTAATAACACAGACTGTACCATAAAAGTCCCTTTAAAAATGTTTATGGCGTTGTTTATTAATTATTCTAATTTTTTGTTTTTGTTTGATACACTGAAGTCAGTGTATGATGCACAGTGATACACTGATGGATGGTTAAAGAGCTGGCCTTGCGAAGAATAATTTTTTCTCCCTCAGGTCAATACCCCCCCCTATTTCCTCGCCATCATTATGTATACACTATACCTTCAAGAGCGAGAGAGCTAAATTACATTTCTCAGTGTTTCCTTTTGTTTAGGCTAGCAATAACAATTGACTAACAAGTGTAAAATGAACGTGTGATATCTCATATCAAACGTACACAACACCCAACATAAAATAATATATACAAAAGGTACAGTTAATTATTATTATACATACATTTAGCACAGAATCAGAATAGTTATTTATTTATAATTTTCCATTATTTTTGCAAAACGAGGAAATATAGAAATAGGTCTATAGTTATTTTTTTCATAAATAGTTCACCAGTTTTACTAAAAACCCTTGGAGTGTTGAATATACTTTTACATAGTTTAGGCGTACGATAGTTTTACCATAAATACGATAATATCGTATAAGTACGATAATCATATCCTGCCGCCACGGAACCAGTGGTGCCAACGGAGAGAGCAGGCAGGTCAAGGTCGCGATATAAGCGACAGCGTAGCTGATCGGGAAATACCCGTGCCTGAGGCGAAGGCTGTGTTACCAACAGTGATCTAGTTTCAGTCTTCAACTTGTTTCCTTCTACGGAGATTTGAAACTCTTCATATTAGACATTTTTATATGTATACAATATTTCAAAACACTCTGCCAACCTTTAAATTATTTTTCCTGTGTCAATACCAAATAATTCCATTATCACTTTCAATCACCCTGAAGGCTTCAGATTTCTTTGTTACAGATTACGTTTTCGGTGTTTTGAGTATGACTTCGTAGCTTCGTATTTTTGTAAGTTTTTTACTGCTTTAAACAGTTTTGTTTTCATCTTAATACCTCGGATTATGTTCTAATCTTCTCATGTTCTAGGCTCCAACTTACTTGATTGAGAACGTGATCAGCTTTCAGATTCCAAAACGACAACAATTTTGATACAATAAAAACTGTATATAAATTAATAAAATAGAAAGTACAACTTACTTTGACACAAGAGTTGGACTCAATTATTTTATTCAAATGAACGACACTGTTCACTTATGGAATGCAAATGATTGAATAAGGAAAATGCCCCCAGGATATTCCAATTAGTTTACTTAATTTATCTCTAAAATTTCCTATAGTCCATTGAGTACCTCAAACGAATGCATAATTGATTGCCAATTAAATATTACATTTCAAAATCTATTTGAAACGACTTTGATTCAATGAAACATTGGTTAGAACGTAACGAAATCACTTTAACACGTGGAATTTTAGTTCATAGCCCTTGATAGATAATATTCATAAAATAAATAAAATCGTTCAAACTCATCATAAGTAGTCGTTTGCGTGAATTTTTGAATTATAATGGACTCATGAAGAGGGATTAGATTAATGTAATGGCGACCATACCACAAGGTAGGTATTTTAAGCCAAATATGAATGAGAATTGAGTGTAAGATGAATGAGTAACCAGACTAAAGGATCGCGCTACAATCATCTTACACTCAATCCTCATCCATACTTGGCTTAAAATAACTACCTTGTGGTATGGTTACCATTACAATAATCTAATCTATAAACAATGCCGCGACTCAGAAGATCTTATCTTTCACGACCTACCCGTAAAGATATTCGACATCGGAACTTTGCGAATAAATCCTTTTAAGAAGTATGAGGAATCGGACTCTACGTTAAACTGTAGGTCCCTTTGATATGCTATTGACTGTTGGGCTATTAATTGACAGTTCAGTCCAAGGAACATGTCAGTAACAAGACTACAATCATCTTACATTCATTCCTCATTCATACTCATAATTAGACCAGTTAGTAATTCAAAGGCCGCGGTTCGGATTCCACGTTAAACTGTAGGTCCCTTAGTTGCCATCGGCTGTTGGGCTATTAATTAACAGTACTGTCTAAGGAACATGTCAGCCTTAGTCAGTAACAAGACTACAAGATCGCGCTACAATCATCCTACACTCATTTCTCATTCATACTTGGCTTAAAATACCTACCTGGGTAGGTTGCCATTTCAATAATCTAAATACTTGGCTTAAAATTCGCTATTTCATTAAGTATAAATATCTCTCTAAAACACACAACAACGACATTCACCCGACAACACTAACCACCGCGTGGAACGAACCGCCCCAATCGTGCGTTCTAAAATAAACAAAGCTAAATGCATGTTCGGAGCCTCAATTTTGAAATTTCCACTACAAATAACCGTGTAACGGTCGTGTTTCATGTCACAGCGTTACTGTTATAAACATCAAGAGCAGCGAGGAGGTCGCGTTGTCGACGGCAGTAACCCTCAGGGTTGAGTTTGTGTCGTAGCTCGTAGCTGCTGCAGGAACACAGCTTGCATTGTTGGGAAATCGTTTCATGTTTTCAAAGATGAGTACTTTTTCGTTTAAGCGTAGCAATAACATGTCAGTAAATTTAATTTTAACCATTCTTTCCATTTAAATATTTAAATTAGCAAGTTTGCTGAAATAAGGGTTATTTTACATGGAAGTGTGCTTATATTAAGGCTGTTCACTAAGTTAAAACAAATACAACATTTTTTTTGAATTATGTCAATAACTGAGCCAGTTACACTCGATTCCAATTTTTTAAGAATTACAATGACTACCTAGGCTTTTCTGTCTTAAGAAGCGTTAAATTTGGGGGTTCACGGATATATTGATAAAACTTAACTAGATGGACTTGCATATAAAATTGTTTGAAGAAAATTTACGTAAATATTTGGGTTTTTTATTTTAGGCTAGTCTCCCTAAGATTAACATTGCACGATGTACTGTGTTCACCATTCAAGATTCAAAATACTAAATTATGTGTTTTTAGCTAAATCCAATGGTGAAAAGTAAAATTAATTTTTTTCTTTCAAACATTATAAATAAATAAATTGAAACCCCTCTTTTGGGGTACAAACCCCCTCCAAAATTGTAGTTAATGTAGCCCGATTGCGTTGCCCAACGAACTTATCTAAAATACTACAGAAAGAAACAACTTCCACTGAATTTTATAAAAATGAAACAATAATTGCGGCCGTTATCGTGTCGACACACACACACACACACACACACACACACACGATTATAACAAATATATACGTACATATCAAAATGTTAGAGTTTTATCCTATAAGAAAAAGAAAAAAGAAAAAGGATATTATGGAATTCTAGACTATTTGGCTGACAATCCTTAGGTTAGTCAAGTATACTAGAGCTTGGGACTTAGTATTGACTTTGACTATCCAGGTATTGACCTGTGACATCCATACACTATGATATTCTGCAAACTTTTAGTTTTTGTTTTTTATGTCTTTGTATTTTGTTTTAATTTTCATTTTTCTCTGCTTTCTCCACTCAATTATTGGGCATTATATTACTAAGCTCAAATTGTATGCCTACTAATGTTCTGACGAATCACATTTTTTGTGATGCCTTTGTTAATTTTTTCGCTCGTTATAAAATGATTGGTGCAAAAATAATGTAAGCGTCGTTAAAAGATGAAACTAATTTTACTTATGTTGTGGTCTTGCGGTGATTAAAACTTAATCAAATCGATATTAAAAAATCAAGATACTTAATCTAATTATTTTGATTATTTGAAGTAAAAAACTTAATTTTAATTAGTAGTATATCTTCAATTATAAGCGCCGTACACGTGAAATATTGTACGTACCGATTCCTATATAAAACTATAATATTACCATTGCGTGTGTCTGTGATATTATGTAATGTAAACGTTTCTAGTGTAAAAATCTTTGCCGAAACCCGGGATCGAACCAGGGACCTTTAGATCTTCAGTCTAACGCTCTCCCAACTGAGCTATTTCGGCGGTAATTCTAGTAACTAAGTTAATAATTAAATATTATTCTTCTCCCTATTAATTATCTGTTGGATAAAATTTCAGTATATTAAATAGGTTGAGAGTAGACAAATACTTTATACACTTCGTGACTTATACTACGGAATGAGAATCCATGCCTTGGTCGACCATTAATCGTTTTATTATAATTCATTATTATATTGTTAATATGTTAATTATTCATTAATACAACATTTATATTAAAAATTGTTCTACGCAACAATTTTCCTTACACGGAAAGAAATGAAGGGATTAAGAAGAAAACTGTCGCGTATAAATAGTACGAAAAAAACTCGTGACTAAAATTGTTTAGTTGGAAGGGTACCATATAGTATAGTAATTAATTGTAAGATTAAAATCCTTTATTTATTTTAATTTGACCTCTTAGGTTTCATTCAACAGAAATACGTATACTTAGGAAGTTGTCAGGAGTTGTCGTAGAACCGAATTATTATTATCTTATCTTCTACTTAAATTTACTGTCGAATATTTCAATGTTAAGTTTTCAATGTTAAATCTTCTGAAGTGTGCACTTATCTTATTTTTCTTAATGACATGACATAATCCATTACGAGTTGAGACTTAATAGGGCTACTAACTACAATTATTGTCAATAAGTATTGGTCATCGATGTAATTTAAATAATGATTGAAGAGAAGAAGGCCTCTAATTAAAAATAATTTTTACGAAGCTTTTGCTTTTAAGTATTTACGAGTAAATCTTTGTTTTGCGTAAACTTTTGCTTTGGAATTTTAAGTCTAGATTAATAACGATCTAACGAGGTCGCACGCAGCACGCTGGCGTGAGTAGAGCGAATTTCATAGAACGTTTAATATTCCCCTCATAGTATATATTCAAATACCCCCGTCGCAGTAGATCTGCGTACTCAGAGAATTTCAAAATCAATTATAAATAATAATATATGACATTTTTAAACTGTTGTAAACATGAGAATTATTTGCCTATTCTCCATAAGATTAAATAAAGAGAGTAGGTTTGCTGCTGTGAGGAACACTAAATACATTTAACATAAAATTTTATTTTTAACATTTTACCAACTTTCAACATCTGTCCATAAATAAGGAGTTTGCCTATTCCCTATATGATTAACATAAAAGAGTATGCAGGTTTGCTGCCATGATAAACACAAAACTATAATGTTTAGCACAAATGTAGATCTAACCAGATGAAGCTAAATATAGTTTATCCAAAAATTATAATAATGTGAAATTAATTTTTCCTAATCCTCCATAAGATTAACATTGGAGCCTCAAAATACAACGTACTGTGTTTAGATTTTTTTATATCTCGCTAACCGTTGAAGATAGAGAAAAACTTTAAGGAACTTAATTGTGTAGTTTTTTAAGCTGATTCTAATGGTGAAATATAAAATTAGAAATTTTTAAAAATTACATGTGAAAAACGCAAAAAACCCCATTTTGGGGTACAAAACCCCCCCAAACTACCCGTTCCCGAGCATTTGTAGGAATACACGTCTCTACCAAATTTGGTCTCGATCGGACCTTTTTTACGAGAGTTATCGTGTTCACAGACACATATATATATATATACATATATATATATATATAATTTTAACGACTATTGTTTTTGGTCTCTGGGCACCTAAAGAAGAAAAAATAACATGGTCTCGGGCTTAACTCTTGCCATGAGACCTACGGTAATAGCTTTTTCCCTATGGGAAATTCGCTAAAAGTGCTAAGTATGCAGGTTTGCTGCAATAAAGGTTGTTTTACACGGTGTGCTTATATTAAGGCTTCTCACTAAGTAAGAACAGATACATTTTATCAAATTATGTCAATAACTAAGTGAGTTATACCAATCTATTCTCCGTAAGAAATACAATGAATACGTCGGTTTGATGTCGTAAAAAACATTAAACAGATTAAACTTAACTAGATGGACTTGCATACCAAATTTTGGACGAGTTTTTAAGTAAATAAGTGAGTTATTGATTTTTAGCTATCCTTCCTAAGATTAAGATTGCACAATGTACTTTGTAAACCATATCTCAATAAGCAATTGACCTGGAGTTATGATTCAAAATACTAAATTGTTTGTTTTAAACAAGTTAAATATAAATGTTTATGTAGTCCGATTGCGTTGCCCAACGAAATAATTCAAGATATCACAGAAATCAACAACACAGAATTTTATAATAATCAGACTGTAATTGCAGCCATTATTGTGCTTTTACCAAAACGTGTTTAGTGGGTTAAGTTACATAACAGCTCACTTTTCCATAGGAAAACTGCTAATAAACTAATATACTCTCATTATTTCGATAACTCAAAAAAGCTCTTTCGCTCAAAACATACGAAAGAGTTTTGGCTCACACGTTTATTAAAACCTATTAATTAATGTCTCCCAGGGGAGTTTCGTAAACACGTAAACTATTTCAGAGCCGCTACTTCGTTCCGTATTAATTAGTGAAGTTCAGTAATTGAAACACCAAAACTAATAAAGCAAAATTAACAACACATCTGTCGACTCTTGAGCGAATTATACAAAACCAGCCGATATACGACATGTTGTCGATAAACATCCGATAACATGCCTTCGACCAAAGTCATCCTCCCATATTAGCCGTCTTATCAGTTATCAGTGGGTTGGGTGTTTGGTGATAACGATATCAGTTTGCAGTTACAAACTGTACAGCCTGTATCGCATTGAGGTGAAGATAAAGAGGTTTTATTGCTATGGGTTACCCCAGGGACGTGGCTTGGCGCCACTTTTGTTCCACTTACGAATTATTTTTTTCATGTTTTTAAGCGACGGTCACCTTAAAATATTAAAGCTCTAACCTTCGTTCCAAGCTATAATAACTATTCGATTAAAGTATTTTAAAATTTAATCAAATTACATTTTTAAAATGTCCCAAATTTGATTAATCTAAATGATTTCAATATTCCTGATACATGTAAACATTCTTTATCTTAACCCTGTCAACAATTATCGTCCGGTTCTATCGTTCTTAAACCATCTAATCTCTCGAGATCTTTAGTTTCAAATAAAGATCCCTATTACTTTAACAATAATAATAACCAAAGTTAACTGAAACATTGAATTTCCTCAACAACAAAAAACGCTAACTTAAAAAAATCTCTGACAATGATTAACATTAAAAAATCAAAAGTTCCTCGAGGATGAAAGACCTACCTCCAATGGAGTTTTACGTAAATTATTAATTAGGAAGTAATTAATTAAGTCAAGCTATTGACTCTTCCAGGAGCGAATTCCCTAAAGCAATGAATTAAATATAAACCTGACTTATATTCGTCTTACTCCACCAGTGAAAAAATCACAATGTGACGTTTAACTTTCTTGGTTTTGGCAAATTCATTCCAGCTTATTAAGTCTGTAAACACAGAGATATGGTGACATCATGATCGAAATACTCGTATAGCACAGAACAGTTATTACCAGAGTGCTGAACAGTTATTACCATACATAGATTCAGCTATCGAATATGAATAATGCAAGATGTACATTCAAATTTAATCCTAGACGATTATGACGTGCAAATTTGACCTTGGTAGTTAAATCGAGAATGAATAAATCCAGGACGTAACCTACTTCAGGTTTAAAATAAGACGCAAAAGGTGTAACAGAATAGTTGTTTTAGAGGAAATGAAAAAAAATCCTGTCAGACATATTCATCATCTTAAAAATGTGATTTTCAATCCTGAAACTGGTGGCCTGATGACTATTGATGACTATATATAGGAATAATTAACGTTTTGACGAAAGTACAGTAACCTATCATTAGCCCTTACGTAACTCGATCCAATCAAAAAATCGTATTCTTTTAAACTAAAAATTAGATAGCGGTATTAGAAAGTTAATTTTTATTGTTTCTTTACGATAAACAGTTAATTTTAATAATGCATGAGTAATACATTATCACACGGCATCGGCGTCCAAACAAAATAATACAAGAGACGACGTCCTAGCGAATTTTTACGCGAAATCAATACCACAACAGAATTATGCAATGTATTTTGCATGTCGAGGAGTCATACTGAGTTAATAATGAGGCGAGTATCTTATGTCACTGTACTCATTTCAGATCCGACGTAGACAAGTGCGCACGTTTATATATGTCCATAATTAAGGATATTGTTTTAATTTCTCAGAAGTGAACTTAAATTGATTGAACACACAAACAACTTTATTAAAACATTTTGCAAACTTTATACACAAATCAGTATATGAGGCGTTTTTTATAGTAAAGAGAACTAGGTTTTTTTTGTTTTCGTGTCTTTCTACGCCTGTTGGCATTTTTTACGTTTTGATGGGGAACGGTCCAAACCCCGGTCTTGTTATTACTTAAGTTCGACCTGTTTCATGTTGTTCGACATGTAATAAATTGGAATTTTTCCGTTAATTTACCACAAATACTATTTATACTTAAAGTAGGTTTAATAGGATAAAGTAGGTTTTTATCTCGTGAATAATATTTTATACCATCAATAACCAACCTAACCTAACTCTGCAGAGCGTTGAATGTCGGCAACCAGTACACGTTGCGTTACATCGTAATAAACGGGATATTGCCGACATACAGCGCTCTACGGAGTTAGGTTAGGTTGGTTATTGATGGTATAAAATATTATTCACGAGATAAAAATATCAATAACATTTACTGGTTGTTTCTACATAATCTTGGATAAAGCAAAATCCCTTTTGTTTGAAAAAATCGCACTGCACTATCTTTATTTCTACACTAGCCAAAGTACCCGTTCTTCGCACGGGTTAAAAAGGCTGAAAGGTGTAGGCTCTACTGATACATTTAAGTTATTGTTAATTAATTCTTCATTGTTTACAAAATGACAAAACACGAGTGTCTACAACATTTCAAAGTAACATATATCAAATATTGGGAGAGGATAAGGATTAATGTAATAGAGACAGTCGTCGGAAAAAAACTTAAAATCTACCATTCCGCTATTTCAAATAATTCACTAATTTCGATCCAGCAGTTTATCTGAAAAATCAACCTTATTTCTTCTTCTTCCCGAACTGTCAAAATATAGTGCAAACGGATGTTGTCATTAGAAAATGTAAACATTGAAACCTAGGACGGTCACGGCAGCTTTTTCTTCTTCTTCTCCTTCTTCTCGAACTGTCAAATTTTAGTATTCACAGCTGTTGACATTCAAGTAATTTTATGTTTTCATTCTCTAAAAATGTAAACATTGAAACTTAGGACGTTCACAGGGCGTAGCCCGAGAGGATTTTAAGGAAATGAGTATGCCTATGTGTGGCATGAGTTTAAGATCTACCTTTGTGTAAAATTTCAAACCAGTCGGTTCAGTATTTTTCGCATTTACTTGCCACAACAAACCCACAAACAAACATACAGAACCCACCTCTTCCTTATAATATTATAGATTCATCCGAGACACGCAAAGTCCATTGTTGTGACTTGTCAATCAGACTGGCTGCTGTGTCGGCTGCGCGGTTCTGTTATCGCTAAGCGATAAGTCTTTCTACAAGCCAGCAGATTAAAACTCGAACTAACACTCCTAAAGGAGTGATTAGGATTGGAGGAGAACTAACGTAATCATCCAATAAAGTTAATTAACGTAAGGTGAATTAACGAGAAAGATCCAATAAATTAATAACTCTATTACGAAGTGGCAACTGGGTCTTTCTTTTTAAACCAATATAACCACTCTGCTACCCAGTTAGTTAATGAATGAACACATTTATACTGTCCTAAATACATAACCTGTTTCGGTAATCCTTGACTTTAAGGTTACACAACTTCTCTAAATTAGTTTGATATATTGTATTCAGTTACAAAATTCAAACACAAATAGGAAATATGATAGTATTTATTCGTAACCTGTACCTGACTACATTATTTAACATTTATAAATAAAAAAATTAACTAGCCTGGTCCAAATTAAATTTGCTACAGAAAATTAAAGCTAAAGAAAAAACACTATTGAAGAAAATTGTATCCAAAATCATAATTAGCCTATATCTAATTCATTAAAAATAATTTATATATAAAATAAGATTCAAACAGTAAATTCGTATAACGTTAAGACTAGAAAAAAACTTAATTTGTTCTGAGAAACTAAAGCAAGAGTTGAGAGGGATTTCGGTAGCAGACGTTACTTGAGAGATGCCAACACAACAAACACAACGGTAGACACAGGGTTTATGTGGCTTGCTTACTAAATTACCTGCGGTCCGGCCGGTTAGCATACATTACGTCATCGGGCTACTGTAAACAAACATACGGTCAAACCAGTGGTGCCAACCTGCTTGTTGTTTTAACGTGAAATTTACCAGAGTTCTCTTGTTAGCTTAGCAATAACAAACTTTCAAATTGGAAATTAAATTAAAAATTGCGACTTTTAGTTAGTTTGATTACAATTTTAATGGAATAATTCAACAACGTTTTATACAATGTATTGGAAGTTAAAATTTAAAAATCCCGGAAAAAATTTTACTCGGTAAGTTAATATAATGTTAATGTTATTGACTGGGACGGTGGCGACGTCCTGTAATCCAGCTATTTGGAGGTCACGAATTGTGGATAGTTCTGAGCGATGGTCGGTGGGTGTAGTGTTTTCTTGTGTGGATTAACGTCCGCACTATTGAATACTGCATTAATCAACATAGGCCATCTTCATAATTAGACCAATTCGTAATTCAGAGGCCGTGGTTCGATTCCACGATAAACTGTAGGTCCATTAGTTGCCATCGGCTGTTGGGCTATTAATTAACAGTCCTGTCTAAGGGACATGTCAGCCTTAGTCAGTAACAAGACTACAAGATCGCGCCACAATCATCCTACATTCATTCCTCATTCATACTTGGCTTAAAATACCTACCTGGATAGGTCGCCAATTCAGTTAAAAGTATAAAGTATAATAAGAATATCATATTAATAACCTTATAAGAACATAACGTCATTGAATGAGATAAGAACTTATCGCTCATTCTAGTAACAACTTTTTCAACAACAATTCTGTTCTGTCATAAGCCAATTACCGGGATAAGATAATATAACGTGTAAAAGTGTAAACTATTCGACAAATAAGAGGTATAATTTTGCAATTTTACGTTACATATTTATTTAACTCAGTTTTAACCTCACACTCAAAATATTCCTCAATTATTTAAACTTTTAGCTCTTATCGTGTTTCGCGTATTGCATGTACCTTTTAGAGTCCACATACACATATATAATAATCGTGTTACTACAGTACTTTTAAATCTGTTCCAAATAATTAATGTTTATTTTAATTTTATTTTATTAGTCTAAAGTCACTTATCTTTAATATTGAACTCTCTTTAAAACTAGCTTAAATTTTTTCACTTCGTTTCAGGGAATATTTAGAAAAATCCTCAAATCCAATACGTAAAGGTCATCGTAATTATATAGGTTAAAACAACTTACTCATTCAGTATTATAAATTCTAAAAGTATGAAAGGTGATACGGGTATTCTTTTCAAAATAATGAAAAACTGAGTGTGAGAGAAGTTGTTTACAACGTTAAAATAAAACTCTCTAGATCAAATATCTCGTCCAGAGCGAAAATAAAACCCTGCGAATTCATCAGCTGGCCGAGCCTAGGGCAACAATGCTCTCACCTGTATAGGTTAACTCAGTCATATGATCGAAAACAACTGTTGAAATCCTAATAGAAATCTGTTATCGCGCCTGAATATTCCACCAAAACAGTTTACGAGCATTAAATATCAATGTTTACCTTTTGAAACGTCTTCAGTGTCCAACAAATAGAAGTAATCCTGTTAAATCTCAGCACCGACACAATCACAACACCACACTAGGAATGACGCGACTCCGACAGGTGTACCAATATGTTTGCTGATAGCGCCAAATTTCCCCAGGCTCATCAAGTGTGACTCTGATATCTCTTTGAGTTGAAGCGATAAGTGGGGTTATAACATTACTTTTTCTGTTGATCTATTGCTTGAAGACTATTCTTTGGTCGTTGTATGAATCTAATTTTCTAGAACGTAGTAAATAGAACGTCTCGAAAGATATTATAAAAATTAAATATAAAATTTAATAGGTTAGTTTATTGCAACTTAAAAACTTATGTTTCACTATGTTTAAAATATCAATTTTACCATACAAATATGACTAAATCAATCAATTTATAATGCAATACTGTAACATAAAATTCAACGATTTTTAAATTATTGACAATTTATCCGAAGATTTACCTTCAAACGTTGGCTTTCGCGGCCGGTGTCAACAATGTCAAGTTGATTTTTGACTGAAGTGTTTTCAGTCTCAGCCTAGCCACTTCACAGAAAGGGCGAAACGTTTGGCAATACTAACAACATGACGCGGTTGACGCCGAAAAATCAACTTGACATTCTCTTTCACCTCACTGAAAAGATACAATTTTCGATATTTAATTTTTTGTTACGCCATATCAAAACGAGTAACAGCCAATTCAAACTACACGATTAATACAGTTTAACGTCCATTTGAGTTGATGTTCGTAATTTTTCTCACATTACATGGTCGACTTTTAGATAATTTTATAGGGAAAGAAGATATTACTGTATGTCTCATGGCAAGTCTTATGTCCGAGACCATAAATAATAGTCCTTGAAGATTTTATTTATATAGTCTATATGTGTGTCCGTGAAAACGATAACTCGTAAAAATGGTCCGATCGAGGCTAAATTTGTTCGATGTGTATTCCTACATTTACTCGGACGAGTTCGTAACCCAGATATATCAGTCAATCCGGGTAGTTTTTTGGGGGGGGGATTGTACCCAAAAATCGTTTTTTTCTTTAATATTTTCAAATTTACTTTAACCATTACAATAAACTCTAAAACCTAAACAATTTAGTACTTAAACGTTTTTCTCTATCTCCAGTGTTATTAAGATATTAAAAAAACACAGTATATTAATCCATATTAATCAATATTTTTTTATGAAACTTGATATTTAGCTTTATGTGGTTGAAATACATCCATTTATGAAAAGCCCAGTTGATGCGTTTATCATGGCAGGTAACCTTCAGAGAGAATAGGCAAACTCCTTTATTTATGGACCGATGTAATATTCCTACTTTTAGTGTTCCTCACAGCTGCACACTTGCTTACTCTTTCCCATGTTAATCTTACGGAGAATATGCAAGTTCTCTTAATTATTGACAGATATTGATTAAACTTGTCATATATTACGATTTTCATATTATTGATTTGAAAAATTCGCTAAGTACGCTGTCCCGCTGTGACAGGGGTATTTATTATTCCAACTGAACAGACTCTTTGGTCTCATTCCAGGATGGTTCTTGAGCCAGCTTACAAAACTTGAGTTTCACAAGTCCTCTTTCCAACTGGGTCACTTGTATTACTCATGGGTAATATTAGGTCATTGCATTTGAAATACTCAACCCATTGATCGGTTGGCGACCCTGATCATAGACCCATAGGAGGGAATTCACTACACATCAAACAATTTATTTTATTTTTTTATTTCTGATAAACTTTTTCAGTATAAATTCTATAGTATTTATAAAGTATATTTATATGTACCCAACGTATAGGGATACACAATGTTTGTGTATCCCTTAATTTAAATTTAAATTATTTCATTTAATAATATACAAATTAAAGAAATCAACTTCGTCAAAATAAATGTTAACAGAATAACCAATTAAAATATGAATGAAGAAACTAAACACAGTAATTTATGACAGAACTAAGGAAAAGTCAAATTACAAAAACAAACTCTAAAACCAATTATAACAGGCAATAAAAGCCAATTAGCATAATTTAATTAGGCAGAAGGAACAAAGAGTCCCGAGAAAGAAGACAATTTAGGAAAACTTCTTTTATGTGTAGAGACCACTCCATTCAAGATAAGATCATTTTTACATCCAAAGTGTCTGTGTTTAATTATATGAGTGCTTTTCATTAAGGTTTGTTATATTGTTGGACCATAGAGCAATTGTCCCATTGCCATACTATGAATGAAAGACCATTGTAATGACCAAAGTAAACAAAAATACCCCCGTCGCAGCAGACCTGCGTACTCAGCGAATTTCCGAATCAATAATATAATAATAATAATAAAATATGACAAGTTTTATAAAAATCTGTCCATAAACATGATAATTATTTGCCTATTATCCAGAAGATTAACATGGGAAAGAGTGTGCAGGTTAGCTGCTGTGAGGAACACTGAAAGTAGTAATTTCTATCATAAATAATTTTTATCATAACATTCATACCAACTTTCATCAACATCTGACCATAAATAAAGGAGTTTGCCTATTCCCTATATGATTAACTAGCCAAAGTACCCGTTCTTCGCACGGGTAAAAAAGGCAGAGAGGTGTAGGCTCTACAGATACATTTAAGTTATTGATAATTAATTCTTTATTGTTTACAAAATGACAAAACACGTGTCTAAGTATATATCTAAACATGACAAAGTAACATATGTCAAATATTGGGAGAGGATAAGCATTAACGTAATAGAGGCAGGCATCGGGAGAAACTTAAAAATCTACCATTCCACGATTTCGAACTAATAATTCACTAATTTCGATCCAGCAGTTTATGTGTAAAAACTAACTTTATTTCTTTTTCTTCCCGAACTGTCAAAATGTAAAGTAAACGGATGTTGACATTAAAAACTGTAAACATTGAATCCCAGGGTATTTACAGCAACCATGTCTTCTGCTTCTCGAACTGTCAAATTTTAGTGTTCACAGCTGTTGACATTCAAGTAATTTTATGTTTTCATTTTCTAAAAATGTAAACATTGAAACTTAGGACGTTCACAGGGCGTAGCCCGAGAGGATTTTAAGGAAATGAGTATGCCTATGTGTTGCATGAGTTTAAGATCTGTCTTTGTGTAAAATTTCAAACTGTTTGGTTCAGTATTTTTTGCGTTCACTTGCCACAACAAACCCACAAACCCACAAACACACAAACCCACAAACAAACATACAGAAACCACCTCTTCTTTATAATATTATAGATATGGGAAAAGAGTATGCAGGTTTGCTGCCATGATAAACACATAAACTATGATTTTTAAGCATAAATGGATAGATCTCAACCATATGAAGCTAAATATCAAGTTTCATAAAAAAATATTGATTAATATGGGAAATATTAATTTTTCCCTATCCTCCATAAGATTAACATTGGAGCCCCACAATACAACGTACTGTGTTTAGATTTTTTAATATATTGGTAACCGTTGGAGATAGAGAAAAACTTTAAGGAACTTAATTGTGTAGTTTTTTAAGCTGATTCTAATGGTGAAATATAAAATTAGAAATGTTTAAAAATTACATGTGAAAAACACAAAAAACCCCATTTTGGGGTACAAAACCCCCCCAAACTACCCGTTCCCATTGACCGATATGTCTGGTTTACGAACTCGTCCGAGCACTTGTAGGAATACACGTCTCTACCAAATTTGGTCTTGATTGGACCATTTGTACGAGAGTTATCGTGTTCACAGACACACACACACACATATATATATAAATTTTAACGACTATTGTTTTTGGACTCTGGGCACCTAAAGACGAAAAAATAACATGGTCCCGGGCTTAAGTCTTGCCATGAGACCTAAGGTAATAGCTTCTTCCCTATGGGAAATTCGCTAAAAACTAAGGACAGCATGTTTCAAAATCAAAGTTGTGCTTCCTATTGTAGTCTTGAAAACAATAAGGTCAATTTTTAATTTTTAACGCAAAATTTTACAGCCATCTAAAATACTGTACGGGATTTTGCTTTAGAACTCTTCTTTAACCATTCAAATGAGTGTAAGATGATTGTGGCGGATCTTGTAGTCTTGTTACTGACTAAAGCTGGCATGTTTCTTAAACAGAACTGTTAGTTTAGCCGAACAATGGGCATATTTAAGGTACCTACATTTTAAAGTGGAGTCCAAACCACTGCCTTTGAATTACAAACTGGTTTAATTATGAGGATGGTCTTAACGGATTAACGTAGTATTCAATGGTACGGACGTTAATCTACATAAGAGAACATTACACCCACCGACCATCGCTCACAACTATCCACAATTCGTGACCTCCAAGTAGCTGGATTACAGGACACGCCACGGTCCCAAATTTGAAATGAAAATAAACGTTTTGAATTTTTATTTATTAATATTCAATATTAGTAAAAAGTCCGATATTCTCAAATGGACGGAAACACAATTAAGAATAATAGCCTAGCCTTTTAGCTCATAACGACGACTTTGAATAATGGACCAAGTAGCATGGCTTAAAGTAATATTTTCTCTTAACTTAACAGTCCCATTATTTCATTTTTTAGAACTCATGTCCTTCATTTTCCTGTAACTCCTTATAGGTCGATCTATTTGCAGTTAGAGGATATTCCGGCGTTTCAGCACTACAAATGTAGGCATTTTAATGTAAGTATTTTAAAATGTAGGTATTCATATTGTAGGTATTTTTAATTAGAATATAACGCCTGAAACTATATTACAAAAGGTTGAACAAAACAAAACGACGGCAGCTCTAAGTTCATAACTTTCCACTTTCAAACCTCCGCCATATTGTTTTGCATCAACCTTTTATGGTCGAATTTACCGCGTTGTTTTTAGTTCAACAAGACCTTTATTTTAATTTTAATATCAACTTATGCTTACCTTTAGGATTTTCTCCCCCATGGGTAAGTTCACGATATACATAAAAAATAGCTCACCATTACAAGAAACGATCCCAAATTTGGATGTAATATATTTTTCATCTTATACTCATGTTTTATTCATTTTTGGCTTAAAATACCTTCCTGGGTAGGTCACCATTTCAAAAAAGCCCTAATTCAAATACTATTTGCACTAAAATTCCATTTACAAAATTGTTGTCAAACACGATTGTATTTATTTACTCCCCTTTGGGAAATATGTTTGATCATGGTTTATCTTAAGGGAATGTTTTCAGTTCATCTAAACAGCTGATCTTATAACCATATGACGGCACTTCCGTTAAACACTTCTGCTGCACTTTTTGGGTTCCACAAATCTGCTAACAACCCCCCTCCCCAAAGCTTAGACATATCCAAGTCAAAAATACCTTTACTAATGTACATAGTGAAACGAACAAAAATGATACGAGAACATAAATTGATACAAAGCAAATAATTTATAAAATTAAAAACTCGTCGAGGAAATAGAAGGCTAACACTGAGCATTGATTTTACATCACAATGAGTTTATCGCTTTTATTTCCGGTGCTAATTTGTTAAAGGACCTCGCCCTGGAATAGAGTGACTTTTTCTCAAAAGCGTAAGTACTGCGAAGAGGAAAACTCAATATTAATATTTCCAGTGAAAATACTGTTAGACTGAACTTCTGAAAAAGGACTTCTACGGATGTCCTTTTTTCCCCAGGGATCCCTAATTTTTTCGTTTTTTCGTAATTTGTAAATATATGTCGTAATTGTATAAAAAAGATTTTTTTAATATTTTATCTTGACGAACACCGACGGTGGAGAATCTGTTTTGTCATGTGATACCTGTTTCGTCGGCTGATGATGGTCTGTTAAAAGACCGAAACCGGTTCCTGTAAGGGATTTTAACATATAACTGTCTAGGTGTCTAGGCTTTCGAAATAATGATTATTGTTTGTTTTGGTGTAAGAAAATTGGTACTTTTCTTGGATCCAGCTGTGAGGAAACAAACTACTTTCAAACACAGAGTAATGAAAAAACTTTTATCCAACATAAGAGTGCATGACGTAATACACTACGAGGGTAAGATATTATTCATCCCCAAGAAAGTACCGTAAGGCTAGGTTATGCGCCCGTCAAGGTTTACACCGTCATATTTCAGACCGGAAGTCGACCTTATGACGTCATTTCCAGTGTCACATACTTCCGGTCCCCACAGCCACCCTGATATACTGCAAGGTTACCCGCCAGGAAATTGTGTCCACTTATAACGATATGTGAAAATTATTTAGGTAAAAAATATGAATCAGGAATTGAATTAGTTAACCCTAGATTACTTACTCTTGTTTTCAACTTAACCGCATTATTGTAATTTTGGAAAGTAGATAAAGTAATATTAAACTGTTTAAATAATTCATTTTCATATTTTCATACATAACTTAATAAATAAAAAAATATAGAGGCCAGCCTATGATTAAATATACAATACTCCGGAACTTAGTATGTAAACTCAATGTGCCAGCTAAGGCACACTTTAACCCATGAAATTTTAAAATCAGCATAACATTTTTGTTTCTTTACCAATAATTTTAGTTTTATTTTGTTTTATTAACTAAAGTTCCCTCTTTTTTATAAACTCCTGGCATAATAGTTTTAATAAAACCTTTTTGCCATTATTGGACTGCCATTGTAAAATCCCATAAGAAAATACTAACCATTCGCAAAATGTACTACTGTTATATTTATTTTACGTGCAAAGAAGGCTCAGGGATATATTTCAGTCACCCGTCTCTGTTAAACACCCAGTGGATATACCCCTCCTGGAATTTTAAGCCGTAAAAGGAAAAATCTTTAAATTACGTTAAAAATCAAAATTTGGTAGTAAAAATTATGGATTTTTAGTAATCTAGGGTTAAATTTGTTGTTGATCTCGTATTTACTATGTTGAGTCACACATAGGAAAATCTTTTACGAAACTTGGAAATTGTGTTAGGCCCACTACGTTAGAGAAGTAAAAGGTAAAAAAGTTATATAAAAATTGGATAACATTAAAAATACAACCATAATGACGTTTATCAATACCATTATTTGAATACCTATATTAAAGTTATTTGAATTATAAAATGTATAGCTATAACTAGTTTTTAAACCACATAATGTATTAGATTTCATAAGAAAATAAAAATTCAGGAGTCTCCAACGAGCTCCTAAGTATTTTAAGCGGAAAAAAGTAGTTTTGTAGGAAATTATTGTGCTTATTGTACTTAAGTTTCTAAACTATTTTGATTTTTTTTAACTATTAAATCGTACTTACTTACAAAAATAATATTTTTTATGTATATTTTTTTCAGAAAAAGATATTTAGAATTGCTATGGCAACCCATGATAGAAAAAATCCAAAATCAATAGGACAAAAATTCACATAAAAAATTCCTTAGGTAAAAGGTAACCCACACCGAGTATATAGGTTCATATATACAAACAAAAGTTTCAAAAAATTAATTTTTGATTATTATTTATTGATAATTCCTTAGCAAATTTTAGGAAGTGTATAATTTGTTTAGTTGCAACGTATAATATATTTTGAAATTTTACTCAACAGCTTTGTAATAGTGATGAGAATAATTTTTAATTGTTAACTTAATTATTAACTTTCATCGCCGAAATAGCTCAGTTGGGAGAGCGTTAGACTGAAGATCTAAAGGTCCCTGGTTCGATCCCGGGTTTCGGCAAAGTTATTTTATACAAGAAAAGTTTGCATCGCATAATACCACAGACACAAAGACAACATTATAATTTCATATAAAAATTGCAGCTAAATAATAGATATGTTGTAGCGTCATACATAAAATATTTTACTTTGAAAAAATACTGATAATTAAAAATATGCAAAAAACCCCAAAAGTGTATTGAAATGTTATACCTGATAAAAATTTTAACCTATAAATGTTTAACCAAACTAATGTCTTTTAAATGCAATAAATTAAACTATGAAATTCAAATCTCAAACTTTTAAATTCCTTTAAAATTTATCATTTACGTTTAGTGAAATAATAATGTTGTTTTTTTAATAAAAAATAAATTACATTAATTTTTACTATTTACAAAATATTTAAAAACTTACAAAAACATATATTTTCTGGATACATCATAAAAAAGTCAGTTGTAGCACATTGGTAACACGTACATTCTAAAAACGTACAGTGATTAGTTCTTGGTAAAGTGTGCCCCAAGGTTTTGTATTATTACCAAACTTCATAGCACCTCGGGCCATATAAATGTCAGAGGCCAGGCTGTAAATTCTGGGTTAAGCATTATAAAAATTACGAGATATTTTATGACATTGGTTTTTCATGTGTTAGATAATTACTGTCCATAAAATATAGCAATTTCTTATATTAAGGCCTACTTGTAACGTATTTTTCTTCATTAGTAAAAAGCACTAAAACATTTAATGAACTCAAAAGGTATTGTAGTAATAATTTGATTGCTATACTTGGGGAAATCCTTCCTGCAATTTATTGAAATTCAAGTCTGTCAGTATTAAAAATAAAGTTTTGTAATACATTAATATCCACTGTTTGATTTATTTTATTTTATTAAATTTTTATTTAATAAAATTAAGTGTTATAAAATTAGTTATAAAATTTAATATTATTTATAAGTTAAGTTAAGTATAAGTATAAGTTAAGTTATTTATAAGTTATAAGTTATAAAGGTTATAAAATTTTATTAAATTAAATTTTATTATTTTATTAAAAAAATAATATCCTAATCTAAAAAATAAAAACTTCAAAGTTGTACAAAAATAAATAAATTAATACTCTCAAGTTTTGGAGATAAACTAAACAAATAAATAAACTAGACATATGCATTTATAAAAAAAGAATAACTTAACGAATAAATCTAAAAATCCCCTCTAAATCTTGAACTTTAAAACAAGCACTGTCCGAGAAAAAATTTGTTCTGTCCAAGGGTTCATGATTTTTTTTGTAATACAGGGTATTTGACTACGAGAGATCTATTGGAGAAGGTTGAAAAACTCCAAGCTTCGGAAAATTCCAGGAAAATTGACCATGTTACCATGGTAACCATGTTGGTTAAGGATCTTTTGACATGGATATGTCTGAGGTCTGGGCAAAGTGCAACGGAAATCGTTTCCATAGAAACTACCAGAGCTATTGTATTGAATTTTTACTAGGAATAAGAACAGCCGTTTAAATGAACAGAAAACATTCGTTTTAGTATCTAACCTATTTCCCACAGGAAAGTAAATACGAACATTTTTATAGTTGAATTTAACCAAAACAGATTTTTCACGTTGTTTTTACTTTTTTACACAAACCAAAACAATATAATATCTTAAAACCCCCTAAAAGCAAATGGTTACAACATTTTACATGAACTCCAGTTTTGCTTAACTCCTTCTCGGTGACTGCCTGAGGCTTGGTTGCATGTTTAGAAGCAAATTGTAAAATTACCAAATGATTACAACAAAATACAGGGTCGTGGCTTGTTCAGTGGTTTGGTGGTTGAATGGAGAGGGGGGTTGTAGGACACGCTATAAGGGGTGGGAGAGAGTTATTTATGTTCTGATGTAACAAAACAAATAGGCTAGAACGAGAGTACATCTGGACTACCCATCGCATGAAAAGATAACCTCTCGAGTTCTTTATTATTTATTTTTATGAACTGTATTTGTACAAATCAACACTTTTAATTGCAACCAACAATTAATGCTGTTTTAACAACTTTTTTAAATTTATACATTTACAGTATCCACCATTTAATACCATGGTGTAAAATATTATCTGACTATACACACTGACCATAAAATGAAATTGTTTACGTTTCTTATCCGTTTTAGCTTCATTTAATATTTGTAGTTTTATTACGGCCTATATTTCAGCACATTTTGTGCCATCGCCAAGTATCGGTTTTATGGTATATTTAGCACATAAATTGCTGAAACCTGGGTCACTATAAAATGACAAATATTTGAGCTAGAGATAGAACAAGGTTTTTTACCGTATTCCCAATTTTATCTTTGAAATCAGTTTATGAGCAAACAACACATCCTGAGATGTTAAACTACATACCGTACTTGCTGCTTCTTGAAATCTACTTTTTCTTGACATTTTCTTTCTCTTTTATTGCGGTAAATGCACATAATCTTCTCAGCATCGGTAATACCAGATTAAAAAATGGTATTGATGAAGAATTCAGCCTATTCTTGATGTTTTCTGTCCTCTAAGCAACGTTCCTCTAGGAAATGTTTTCAGTTCCTCCAAACAGCCCTAATAGCCATATGACGTCACCGTTTCAAATTTTGGTCCCACGGATTGCCAATACCCCTCCCCCAGAGCTAAGACAACCTGAATCAGCTGTCTTCAACCGCATCTACAAACATGTTTGTATTTACTTCCCGGAAATAGGTTATAACATGGATATGTCTAATGGTCATGTTTTCAGTTCCTCAAAACAGTTGTTCTTATAACCAAACTATGATGAAACTCATATGACTTCACTAACCAAATGACGTCACTGTTTCAAACCCAGAGCTAAAACATATCCATGTCAAAAATTTTCTCTAGTAAAGTGTAACATTTTAGTAGTTCAGAGATTTTTCACAAAATATTAAACATATGACAACCATAGACAGAAAATAGACGTTCCGTTACAATTTTTGCGTCTCACAAATTTCTAACACCCCGTCCCCTGCAGCTTAGACATATAGTGTAAAAATGGTTTCAACAAAATACCCCACTATTCAGTGAAAATGTTGAGAAAATTGTTAATAAAAACAGTATTTAAATAAAGTATAAAGCCAATAGCGATGACAAGCAGCACAAGGGAGCCTAGTATCAGTATATCAAGCTCTAAAGGCATTACAAGGGTCACAATGTTCATATTGTAAATCATACTTGGCTAAAAGAGGCCAGGTCAGCCTACAGTAATCCGGGCTGGCAATATTCTGCAACTAACGTTTATCATTCTACAAAACAGCTTGCATTTCCTTTTTTTATCCTTAAACTTTTTATCTAGAGTAGATTAGATTAGGTTATTTACTATGCAGTGATAATTGAACACAGGTAAGCCAAATATGCATAAAAAATTAGTTTAGTTATGACGATGGTCTTTGTGGATTAATGTTATCATTCAATAGTGCGGACGTTGATCCACACCAAAGAATATTACATCCAGTAACCATCGGTTAAAACTATCCACTGACCTCCAAGTAGCTGTATAGTCGGGTTGTACATCTGCTTTAGCTAATTTCTGATTTTGTGATATGTCTGATTTTATTAAGTTGCATAGGTCTATGCTAAACAGTACTATTCATTTTATATGTTCGATTTACTGTGTTAGTTTTAATTGACGGAACCTAATGTAAAATTCATGTTATTTAATGGTTAAAACGTTCTTCATTCTTGATTCTAACTAGGTCAGTACATCTTAGAAACCAAGCCATGACCTGTCAGACATGCCAAGTGTTCCTTTCTTGGACATTCTCCAGCACAGTAAGTATATACTGTTTTACAAACCTCCAAGAGTTCTGATCAGACTGGATGTTCAGACTCCAAAAAGTCAAGCTCCCAGAAGTGTCAAGTAGGAAACGAATATGGTAAGGAATCATTCAAAAATGTTTGTATATACATCCCTGTGGGAAAGAGGTTGGATCATTTATTTGT
This sequence comes from Nephotettix cincticeps, assembly GCA_023375725.1. Taxonomy (NCBI): domain Eukaryota; kingdom Metazoa; phylum Arthropoda; class Insecta; order Hemiptera; family Cicadellidae; genus Nephotettix; species Nephotettix cincticeps. Next base: position 140,930,266 of record CM041786.1, read on the forward strand.
ATAAAGGGAATGTTTTCAGTTCATCTAGAACAGCTGTTCTAAATAAACAAACTATGACGTCACTGTTTCAAAGTTTGGTCGTGCCAACTATTATCACCCCCTAGAGCTAAGACATATCCATATCCAAACTGTCCTACCATACATAGGGAAATGGGGATTAGATTAGATGTATTAGATTAGATTCTGATATGACATAACAGGAACTCACTACGGTTTCAAAACAAAAATTTACTTCCCTGTGGGAATTAGGTTAGATCATGGATATGTCTAATGGATTTTTTCAGGTCATCTAAACAGCTGTTCTTTTAACCAAACTATGACTTCACTAATCAAATGACGTCACGTTCCAAGTTTTGTTCGCGCAAATTTTCAACACCTACTCCCAAGAGCTAAGATATATCCATGTCAAAACTCACTACGGATTCAAAACAGTAATTTGCAGGTTTGACTAGCGTTACGCGGGAGTCGCCATTTCGATAACAGCTTATTGTTAATTAACCTTCAATGTTTGTACCTGTTCAATGTTCAATGTCTGTAATGTTTGTTTGTTAGACCGGCGAAAAGCGCCATGAGGGAGCTGTCCATTTGTCTTATGAAAATTATGACTTGCTTATGATTCCTTATATCTTTTATACAGTTTTACACGCTAGGCAGACCATAGATCATAACGGTCCACACCATTACAATACTCGAGGATGTGCCCTGATCGAAAACAGTCACAACCACCTTAGTTTTTCTGACAAAAATCCAAGCTGCATTGGTGGGAAATTTTTGAGAATTCTGCCTGACAGGATAAAAAATTTAAATTCTTTGGGAAATTAAAAAATCGCCTCCTGACAATTGTTCCTTACTCCACAAACGATGTATTTCCAACAATATTATAAGAGTTAGAATGTAATGGTAATGTACTTGAATTAACTGACGCTATTCCTGTATACATTGAACATTAATGAATAAAGATGGTGATTAACTATGAAAAAAAGTAGAAAATCCTTACTAAAATATTATTTTTTAAGGAAAAAACGAACAAATAATAACAAGAAATCCCTGTTTGGTACGTTGCGGATGACGTCACCAACATATCCACCATCGCAAATATATCCTTCAAGTAACATCTACTGAACATGTTGAGAGCTTCTCAGAATATTCTGCACGTTGGTAAACATGCAAGAAGAATTTTAAATATATGACACTAAACGCCACTTATATGATCGGGACATGGGGTGGGTTCTTTCCCCCTAATACCCCTCAGCCCCCTACCCCGCTACCGCCCCCTTTTAAGCACAACTCGATATCACCATGGATACACCCCCTTTCCCCACCCCTCTCATCCCGCCTGCATCACCAGGAAATACTTGCATTTTGATCCCCTCTTTGAAAACATAGTTTGCAACGGTTTTCCTACTAGGGTTAATTTTATTGTTGAGTTTAAATTTAAACTTTTATACTTTCCTTTTTATACTATTTAAAGTTTTGCATAATGTATAATTAGTTAAATTTTCTTTAAAATTGGTTACTTATGAACAAATATTATATCATTATATTTAAGTTTTACCTTCTCTAAATATTGACTCCAACTTATTTTTAAGTGTTTTATGCGATTCAGAAAAAACAGTATGAGTAAAAAATGTTAAATAGAAACTAAAAAAAATATCAGATAAAATTTAATTTAGACATGTCGTAATTAAAAATGACTCTTAATTTTTAATTTTAATTTGACTTGTAATTTTTTAATAAAAAGCTAAGGCTAAGTTACCTGCAGTATTTGTTTTGTATTTATTTTAAATTACATGAATGATCAAATACAAAGTGCCTGAATGTTTATTAGTAAAAATTTTAACCCCAAAGCAATACTAATTTGTTGTTGTATGTATGTATATTGTACTAAATCGTTAACCTTACTTAGCATGTTATGATCTAATTGACAGGCTGTATTTATCTAGGAAAATAAAAAAAACTCATAATTTAAAAGAATAACTATTGTAGTTGTTTAAATGCCTTTCTAATTCTTGTATGATGTAGTTAAAAACTAGGCATGACTTTAACAATATCGTATTTCTAAAAGAAAAATTCAAACCATTACATAAATACAATTTGACCATGGTTTTAAGGAATGGCTATAGTGCATTCATTAATATTTATTTTTTCAAAATTTTTTTAAACCGTTGAAAACTCCCACTTTGTATACGGTAGTAAAATAACTAGATATTTTCTGTTAAACGTATACCACTTTTTAACCCTCCAGGTGCTAACATCTCACTGTGATATTTCAGCGAGTTGCAATTAATTGTATAGCGCTATAGAAGTCAACAACCGGTCACGGTGCTGCCATCTCCGAGCTAATACATACAACTACTGTGTAGTTTCCTATTCTGACGCTTGAGTTCGTTATTTTGCCGCTAGAGTATGCTTTTATAGCCAAATAAGTGCTTTCTCAGACGGTGGTCCTTTGTAGTGTAGTGGTTAGACCGTTGTGCTGACGAGTACAACAGTTGAAGCCATTCGTAGGGACGAGGGTTCGAATCCCGACCATGAGCAATCCCAATTTGGCTTGCAAATGTGTGGTATAGTGGAGTGTGTGGTACAGCCACCGTGCTTTGGAGTAGAAAGTGCTTACTTGCCTATAAGACGTACCCTATTGGGAGTTTAGTGAATACAATTTGACAATGGTTTTAAGGAATAGCTATAGTGCATTCATTAATATTTATTTTTTCAAAAATAAAGCAATTTAAACCGTTGAAAACTCCCACTTTGTATACGGTAGTAAAATAACTGGATATTTTCCGTTAAACGTATACCACTTTTTAAATAGCGGTTTAATTGTTTTCTGGTGTAACAGAACCAGTGGTTTAGTGGTTTTATAGTGAATGATTACTGTATAAAAATTCTATTAACGATATGTAAAATATCAATAACTACGATCTAACTTGAGTCCGCAGAGCGCTGATTCTCGGCGACTGAATTTACGTTGCGTAATATCATAATACACGCGGTATTGCCGACCATACAGCGTTCTGCGGAGTTCAGTTACACCCCTCTCCGTTCTACCAAACATTTGCAAGCAAAATCGGAATTGCTCATGGTCGGGATTCGAACCCTTGTACTTCCGAATGGCTAAAACGTTACACTCGTCTGTGTAGCGCTTTAACCTATACAGCCACCGTGCTTGGGAGTAGAAAACGCTTATTTGGCTATGATAAATACCCTATTGGGAGTTTAGTGGACTGCGTGAGCAAGTTCGGTCGCTTGCCTCCAGAGGGCAACACGGTCACGAAGGTGAAGGAAATGAAGTTCACTAAATTGACGAAAGATGCCTCCAACGGCCACTTCTTCAATTATAATGTTTGTGAACACCAGGAAAACCATTAAACAGCTGTTTAAACAGTGAAATACGTATAATGGAAAAGATCCAAATAATTTAGGCTATTTATCCTTTTAAAGACAAAAGACGTTTCTTTGACCGAAAGAAAAACACAGGTAAACAGAACACACCTAAATAGTCAACAGAGTAACTTGGTAACTTAAGACGAGGTCTGAAATTTCTAGGTTAATAGACGCCAGTAAGAGACTAAGAATTTCTCAAACAGCGGGACTTCCTGGCCTAGTTATTCTTTTATTTTATTGTTCTCATCATACTTTCTTACTCCGGCTTAGTTTCAAGCCCATTTGAGTACGCCCATCATCATGTGACGTTTTTTCCTCCCTGAGGATTCACGTCATATTAGGGGATATAATATATTTTATATTTCTAAACATTACCAATAGGCTAAATAAAACATTTCATAATGAATTATTACACATGAAAAATTTTAAATAAAATAATATTATTTAAAACGAGTAATTTAGTACTAGGCTCGGTAAATTATGTTTTTTATGTTGGTACAACGAGACGTTTCCCGCCAGTTCGCTTGGCGCCAATGTGATGGCGCTACTTAGTGTCCAACTGATATTTTATCTGTTAGGGTAACCTAGTTTTTTTGTTGCTGTTTGGTTATTGATTCATGTGTAATGGTGTATAATGGGTGATTTCCACTATGTCAGCTTCATTGTATTGATATTATACACGTTCTAAGATATGTAAATAACATAAAATGTGATTGAAACATGCTTATTATTCATTTATTGTAGTAATAAAATATATTTAATGAAATCAATAATTTTTTTACTCCCGGGGGTACTTTTTATGATAATATACCCACTCGGTGTAGCCCTGATATTAGACATGTCACACGACGGGTATACTCATCAACAGGGTAAATTACTCACTTCGAAAATCCAATTCAAGAGAATACAACCCTTAAAGATATATAGTTCGCTCGAAGATACAGAGTTGTCTAGACACTGTTAACCCTCATGGTGAATGACCGCCCGTCCAAGGACTGGGAGTGGGTTGGATGAAAGCTTCATGCGATCAATTTTGTAGACAAACGTTTACAGCGACTCTTTACTGTAGTTCTTAAACTGACCTAACTTAACCCCTTATACAGCCAGCGAATAATTCATGTTGTTTAAAAAAATAATTACCTTAATTTATTTGTGTTGAAAAAATTCTCATTTTTTAAATTACTAATTTTTGTCCCTCATTGGACTTGTTAGTCTTATATGTGAACAAATAAATTTTTTTCCAAGAAAGAATTGATTCTTACTATTTTGTGATTTGGTAATATTTTTTTGATTTTAGTTTTTAGTCTCAACAAGCTATTACTTTTTCTTGTATCCCTATGTACTATTTACTCAATTCAATACAACGTTATCAACATTCTGGCACAATCAAGTTCTACGTAACAACACTTTTGTACTTTTCCTTCCTTCATTTTTACATCTGAAAATGCTCTAAATAATATACAATCACGTAAGAGTGATTTAAGTACCTTCTCTCTTTCCTTGTTTCTACAATTAATATGTAAAAATGATTTTTTAAATTATGGGATTAGGTATATAGCCTAACTTATGTAGTAACAGTTGGGAAATCCCTGAGGTCCAAAATGTAGGAGTCAACTTTAAAACTCTTTATAAAAAGCATGTCATCCGACATATGAAATAACACTGTCTTTCCCTCTTTGTACCATGCCGCAATCTAAATTTAAAAAGATTGCACCCTTTTCACGATATCGATAGGTTCTTTGTTTGAAATTCATTATTGGTGATGGTGGATTTATGTTATTTAGTTTTTTCGCTGACATTTTCCATCACGATTTTATGTAAAACAAAGTTTCACGACGTTTCGGGATCGACTCCAGATCCTCAGATGAACTAATATCTATAAGAGTTGTCTTTGAGTCTCCGTGACGAGTGGACGTGTTTTGTTTCTTATGTGTGTAATGGTTAGTGAATGGTTTGTTTGTAAGTTTTCTGACTGCTTTGTGAATTTAGATTGCGGTGTCGTATACAGGAGAAAAATACAGTGTTATTTGAGGTGTCGCATGACAAGCTTCCCATAAAGAAATTTAATGTTGACTCCTACAACTTATATCTCAGGGAAGAATTTTTTAACTACTAAAAAAGTTAGGAATTTCGTATATTTAATGAATTCCATAATTGAAAATCATTTTAAATATTAATTGTAGGAAAAAAGTAAGACGAAGGGACTTTAAAACCACCCTATATAGGAAATGCCGTAGCTCAGGGGTAACGTGCTGGCCGAGGCCAGGATTGAACCTGTGGTCGGCGACTCCTGTCAAATCATGAGCGATCCCCTCTGGCTAGATGTGACTCACGCCGCTACGGCAGCTCACTGTCTTTTAAAATAGTTTATTATAACAAAGAACAGTTCATGTAAAATAAATTGCTTTGTCTTCCGCTCTTAATATCCTTTTTTCTTAAAAAATACATTGTTACTATAAAGCATGGAGGATAAAATTGATTACTCTATTCCGAAAACAACCGTCGCTTTGATATTTTCCTCTGATTTGAGTGCAATTAAGATGGATTCTCAGAATAGCCTTTAATATTTCAAAATGAACTCTTCACTAATAGCTTTCACTCGACAAGGACTTCAACAATCTTTTAGTTTAGAATCTTGAGTCTGCTATATTCATCTAAGTAAATGAAAATGTTCTTCGAAGAGAAATATATAGTTTTTTTTAATATTGACGGACGTTATTAATGGTATACGAGCTACAAAAATTAATTAATTAATTTGGTAAAAACATAGTTTATATGTTTAGAGATATTTTTCGCTTGTTACAACATAACAAAACTTATCGTTACAAAAAAACAAAGAATCGACAGACAGTGGTGAATTTAACCACTATTTTCCGTAAAATTACCAACAATAACATAACAATAAATTAAATCAATTAGCTATTATTAATTGCAATTAGCATTTTTCTGTACGATTTGAACACAGAGCTATGGTTTTATGTTGTTTGTGTGTAAAATCCCTTTCAAACTAATTAATTAGTGTCACTTTTTCTATTAAACATATAACCGCTCTTATATTCTGATTGAGCAATTACAAATTATTACTTGATACTAATTAGTTAATCACTAATTTTAATTGAATATTAATTGGATTGTATTATTAATTATGTTTTCACTTTTCAAAAACCAGAATGTTTGTTTCATGAATACATGAAACTAAATAACAAATCAAGGATTAAGCTAATAATAAGTTTTATATAACTCTTTGGTGCTCTTATAGAGTACAGTTTATGATGATTAGATTAGATTATTGAAATGGCGACCATACTACAAGGTAGGTATTTTAAGCCAAGTATGAATTGAGTGTAAGATGATTGTGGCGCAATCTTGTAGTCTTGTTACTGACTAAGGCTGACAAGTTCATTGGTTAGATGTCATTGGTTGTTAGGCTATCGATTAACAGTCCTGTCTAATAAACATGTCCGCCTTAGTCAGTAACAAGGCTAAAATATTGCACCACAATCATCTTACACTCAGTACTCATTAATACTTGAATTAAAATACCTCTACCTGGGTAGGTCCATTTCAGAAAGGTAACAATAGCTTTGATTAAGAATTTAGTTGGTTAAAGTTACTGAAATGGTGACCTGTGTAGGTATTTCAAGCTAAGTAAGAATAAGAAATGAGTGTAAAATTAATATTGCGCGATCTTGTAGTTTTATTGCTGACTAAGGCAGACATATTTCTTAAACAGAACTGTTAATTAATAGCCCAGTAGTCTATGGCTTATCTAAGGGACCTACAGTTTGACGTGGAATACAAACTACAGTTTTGTCTCTTGATTACGAATTGGTCTAATTACAAGGATGGTCGTATTCAATAATCGGACGTTAATCAACACAAGAGAACTACACTCACCGACCATTGCTCACGACTATCCACAATTCGTGACCTCCAAGTAGCTGGATTACAGCCTGTCCAAGGCAAGCCAAGCAAAGAAAGTATGGACGAGAAATGAGTGTAGGATGATTGTGGCGCGATCTTGTAGTTTTGTTACTGACTAAGGCAGACATGTTTCTTAAACAGAATTTTAATCAATAGTCTAACAACCAATGGAATATCTATGGGGTCTACAGTTTAAAATGAACCACTGCCTATCCACTGAAATACGAAATTGTCTATTAATCCAGCTGGTTTGCATATCAAAAACATACATGTGTCACAAAAAAACACTGACCACAAAGAATAAATATATATTTATTTCCCAATACAACTAATCACGCACAAAAATGAACCAAAACCACTTTTCCTCCGGTGAATAGGCCATATAGAAGATGTATTGTTCAATATGCCTCAGCCACTCGGCATCCCCCTCATCATTGTTAACAATGACATTGTTCTATTGTTCTAGCCTATTGTTTCCATTCTGTACGTCAACTAGTTGCGTAAACAAAAACAAACAATATAATATAGTTTTTACGTTTTAATTTGATCTTTTTGCAAACTTGGTAACATAAAATCATTAATTGGCCGTTTTATCCAAAGCGTATTCAGAGCTTTTCTCTTGAAAATGCGATAAACTGTGTTTGTTAACTCCTATTGTTATATTATTTTATCTAAATCAGAGTTTATTATACCAGGATTTTCTGTAGTTATGAAAAGTTAACATTCCCGTTTCTAGGGTTTAAAAGGTCTTCTAATAAATGTGTCACTTTGAGGTGTACAACCAAATTTAAAATATTTTTATTAAATTATAGGAATTAATTTGTGAATCCTTTTTAAATATTACTTAAAGGACCTGAAATGTATTGAAGTATACATCCGAAAGCTCCAAAATTGCACATCCATACATGGCTTATAAGAACATCTTGACAATCTCTTACATTACTGTATATAGAATTCTGACATAATCTTTAAGAAATAAATAAAACGCACAAAAACAATGATAATTTAAATATGATTGTTTATAAAATCAAATACACCTGAAAAACTGGTATGATTAGCATTAGCCTTAATATCTTACACTCAAAGGGTTTCTTGGCCTTTAGTAAGCAACATTGGTCTCTGTAAGTGAGAAACGAGTTGGCAATACTGTATTCCTGGGCCGGAGCTACATTACCAACCTAACTTCTGAATATTTCCCACCTATGCCTGCATGATTTCCCACAGGTCCGTCCCATACTTTATGCATATACACTATACACTCCCATGTGCGGGAGGGTATACATACTTGTGAATTTTCTATGAAGTGCAATGTATACCTTAAGGACGAAGATAAAAAGGTAAAATAGCTTTATACAATGTTACTTTCTGATTTGTAAAAATTTATTAAGTAGTTTTAAATAATTTGTTTTAATTACTTCATGATAAATTATTTGAGTATCTTACATAGCTTTTATCTCTATATATATAAATGTATGTATGTATGTATGTCCTACAACTATCAGGAATAAACTGTCAGGGCTCGTCTCTTATCATTGTTATCAACTTCCTGAATATTCGTTCTCTTTCTCTGGTTTACTTTTACTCATATAAAAGCCCTACACATGTTGATATTTATGTTATTTAGATTTTTATTGTGGATATTTTCCATCGCGATTTTATGTAAAACAAAGTTTCACAACTTTTCGAGATCTGGAATCTGATCCCATCCTCAGACGTACTAATATCTAAAACATAACACCAATAACACATACTATTAAGCCGGTATAAAGCTGAAACATAAAAGTTTAAAGCAGTCAACTTAAAAACTAATCATTCACTCACCATTACACAAATAAGAAACATAATACGTCCATTCGTCACTGAGACTCAAAGACAACTGAGAGTTGATAAGAGTTGTCTCCGTGACGAGTGGACGTGTTATGTTTCTTATGTGTGTAATGGTTAGTGAATGGTTTGTTTGTACGTTTTTAGACAGCTTTAAACTTTTATGTTTTCAGCTTTATACCGGTTTAGTGTAATGTGTTATTTGTATCATGTTTTATATATTAGCTCGCCTGAGGACGGGATCAGATTCCAGATCCCGAAACGTCGGGAAACTTTGTCTTTGTTATTACTTCTTACCACAGTACATCTTTTAGGTTCTGGGCATTTCCTCTATGGTTCTAGATGTTTCAGCATTCATATTTCCGAAGAAATCCTTTTAAGAAGTCGTTTTAAACCAATGTAAACTGCGTTGCTGAACTTAAAACAATTTCTTTTATAAAAGCAGTGAAAATCAATAGACTGTGTTTTTGTGTCCTGTATTCCAGCTACTAGTATGTCACGACTTGTGTATCCTCATGAAGAATGATCAGTGGATGTGATATTATCTGGTGTGGATCAACGTCCGCACTATTGAATACTACGTTCATCCGCAAAGACCTACCTCATAGTTAGACGAGTTCATAATTTATATGAAAAAGTGGTTTGGTTCCCACGTTAAATTGTAGGGTCCTTTGATGACATTGGTAGTTGAGCTATTAATTAAGAGTCCTGTTTTAGGAAGATGTCAGTCTCCTTCAGTATTAAGATTAGATAATTGAAATGGCAACCGTACTACAAGGTAGGTATTTTAAGCAAAGTATAAGTGAGAAACAAGTGTAGGATGATTGAGGCGCGCAATCTTACTGACTAGGACAAAACTGTTAATTAACAGTCAATGGAATATCTATGGGACCTATTTAACGTGGAATCCGAACCACTGCCTCTAAATTACGAACTGATCTAATTATGAGGATGGTCTTTGCGTATTAACGTAGTACAGTATTCAATAGTGCGGACGTTAATCGCTTACAAATATCCACAATTCGTGACCTCCAAGTAGTTGGAATACAAGATGACGCCATCGACCCACTCAAGACTATAAGATCGCCACAATCATCATACACTCATTTTTCGTTCGTAATTGACTTTCCTGGCTAGGCTACCAGTTCAAAATGGAATAATAATTGTAATAAATTGCATTATCATATTTACTAAAGCAATTTAAAACGATTTAAAACTAAAATTAAAGTATTTCTATAAAAATAATTTTAAAATATGCTACATTTCAAACAGGTGAGTTCATTAAATTTCACAACGCTGCACCAGTATTCGTCTGAGGCGGTTCTTTGTGTCCTTTAACAAGCTTCTCAGTCCCATGCATATTTCACGATCAGTCTTTCTAACTTTTAGTTATTTATTACGAAAAATTCCTCTTTGTTGCTGTAAGGGACATGCTTCATTCAGTATTTAGATGAGCATACGATATCCTGCAACAGAATCTTGGAAATCAAAACCGTAAACATTGTAAATCTCAGATTTTTTTAAATTTTATCTTGCTCAATCAGGAAAAATTTATTATATTTATTCTAGGAGACGATTTTATGCTTCTAACATCTCTTATAAAGAATGCAATGTTCCTATCAAGTAGTTTTACAGAAACATAAACATAGTCTTCCAAAAAATTAGTTAACTATTATACTATTCTCATTAGAGATAAACTAAATACATGTATATACGAATACGAATTAGAATTTTATTAGTTGTAATTTAGAAATTTATATAACGGTAATTTTTATTTTGAATAAGTGAACATTTAAAGGAAAAAATACAAAATTATGGAATACTAATTAAATTACCATAAATTCCTGCATATATTTCATTTCCTACCACTCATATTTTTGAGGTGTCCGGAAACAGGTCATCACATCCGGTCCAGTCACACCATAAACAATAGACGGGAAGCAGTGTGCCGGATGTGTCTGATTTATACCTCACTGGTGCCAACCTCACGACTGAGCATACAGTTGATTTATATTAAATCTATGAATGAATATAGGAGATTTTTGTGAAACAATTCTTAATGATTGAGGTGTGGAAAGGATGTATTACTACTTTTTTGTAATGAATAGATATCCACATTATACAAATGTGATTGTTAACTTAGTCCTATTATTTCAACCACAACGTATTAACTTTGTAAAATTGTAAAATAAAGGTACGGTAACTCAGAGGTAGAACTCTGGACAGGTCTAAGTGGTAATCCAGCAGCTACAGCTGAAAAGCTAATGCTGTGATTCGCCCAAATGAAGTCCATATAATGGTTGGGTATATACCGCCTAACGGTGGAGTCACCACATAACCCTCGCAGGAGCGGGTACTCATAAAGAGTTACCACCTGCCAAAAAGAAAAGAAAAAAAGACGCCGCTACGGTAGCTCACTGTCTTAATTCATCGCACAAACCCAAATCATATGGTCATGGGTGGTGGAGGTTTTATTTTTAAGAAAGTACCATAATTTTCTAATTAGTATAGTTTTATACTTTTAACTGAAATGGCAACCTACCCAGGCAGGTATTTTAAGCCAAGTATGCATGAGAAATAAGTGTAGGATGATTGTGGTGCGAACTGTAGTCTTCTTACTGACTAAGGTTCCTTAGACAGGACTCTTAATTAATAGCCCAACAGTCAATAAAATATCTAAGGGACCTTCAGTTTCACGTGGAGTCCGAACCTCTTTCTGTGAATTACGAACTGGTCTTATTATGAATGGATGGTCTTTGCTGATTAACGTAGTATTCAATAGTGTGGACGTACAATGAGTACGACCAAGTATTATATTCTTAATGTAGCATACGAACTTCCGATAACTATTAAATTAACAAATAGTTGGACTTTTCCAACGCGTCTTGTGTTTAAAATCTACACAACGTTTCGGGAGTTGGATGAACTACTCCCGTTTTCAAGTGCCTAACAATATTTACATTTGTACAAACAAAAGGTTATTTCTACATATGAAAAAAAGTAGTGGTAGTGTGAGAGTAAGTTTGTTTACAAATTGTTACAATGAAAACATTTGATTTCTTAGCTACAGCTGATTGGTTTACTTTCCATTAGCAACATGCTTTACTATCCAATGCCATCTGAATCATTCATTAATGTAAAACTATGAATTAAATGTGTACTGTAAAAAATGAACAGCTTTATTCACCACGTTAATAGTTTACGGTTTTGGGGGATTATGTATTTATATTTTTATTTTCTGTCTGATTAAAATCACGTGTTTATATGTTGGCCAAATAATAAAATAAGTACAATGTTTATACATATTACGTTTATTATAACAATCAGCTGTTGAATATCTTTCCTATAAAATCCGTATTACAGTTAGGTTTAGTTTGAGTTTGGATTGGATTTGAAAATTGTGAATTAATCCTCAGATTTATTGGGATGTTATTAATAATACTTATCGTTTCAGTATTGTTATTCACTATGCCGCGACCCAGAATATATAACCTTTCACAATAAAGCCGTAATGCTATTCTACTTCAGAACATGGCCACTCTTAAAGTTAACCTATATACTGCATCTCGTACTTGGACTATTATTAAATAATAGTCTAAAACCGATTAGTTAATTCAAAGTAAATTTTACTGATCGAGTTTAAAAAACTGAATAAAAGTGGATACTTAAAGACGTTGTAGACCTCTCCAGCTAAAGGACTGAAATTAGAGTCAACGACTCCCTAAATGGCTCATTCCTTTGTGGCCAAATTCCCTCTCCTCGCGGGGAAGGATTTGAATCCGCTTCGTTTGCGTTTCCTTTTCCTCAAAACAAGAACCACTTTTATTCGTATATTCCACAATGCATGTATTATTCACTTTAAATGTACTCCAGGTTTACGTTTAATGTGTGTTTTAGCATAGGACTGCATTATATAAAAAAAAACGCGATATTACAATCGTGCAATAGCATTTTTCTCATCATTCCTCCATGTTCTAGCCAATAAAAAACATTCCTAAAGTCGTGAGATCATGTTTCCATGGTAAATATTTGCATTATGATTCTAAAAAGCACACGTAGGTAGATATGTACGGATGAAACCTATTTCTCTTATTTTGCGTATTTTAAGTAAAACAAATTATTTAACAAATTATTGTACGGTTTTTTATTTCCTCTTCGCGCAAGACACGATGATCATTAATTAGTTTCAAAAATGAAATAAACGTGAGTCAAATGTCAAGTCCTTAAAATCTAAATATATAAAACCAAGTCGTGTCAGTTACAACATTTTATCACTCGAGAAACGGCTGGATCGATTTTTAAGATCTTTGATTTTTTTGATTCGTCTCTGCTCCGAGTAGGCTACATGCATATTCAGTTTTCATTAACATAACCTTAGGGCTAAGCCCCACTGGCCTGTAAAGATCGTACATATTAAGCTTATGAAGAAAAATGATATGATAAAAATGATAATGACGTGATATATTTTTATCATAAGCATACACAATAATATTTTACATGCTTATGCATGCATAAATTATTATGAATATTACTGGTTGATTAGTTTGTTCCGGTGTAATTATGAGAAGTAGTTCGTTCAAACATTAACAATCATCAATACGTCCAATACAGTTGTTATCCTTACGCGTTGTGTTTTTGTCTTGGATCGTTTAAATATTCACCCTTTTGGGATTCTAAACGTAATCGTAAATTGTACCAATTGTAAAACCCCTTTTGTACTTGGGAAAGTGAAAAATGGTTTAGGACCAGCCCAAGTCTTTCAACTAAAAAAGAAATAATTAAAATATTGGCTAGGTATCTAAACAGTTATTAAATAAAGAAATTCTACAATAATGTAGAAAAACCTATGTTTTTCCGTCAATAAAAACTAAGACATATCACTATTGATACATCTAATGATTTAACATGTAGAAAAGACACAGTGTTGCCACAATAAGAACTAAATATTTCCCACATTTTGTCTACATGATTTCCCAGTGGCGCGGTTGCATTCTTTATGCACACCTGGGAGAGAGATGAGGCCTTTGTGTATGTACATTTATAAAGAAGTGAAATTGATTCGGTTGAATATAAAATAAATCCGTATAATGTTTGTATCAATGGAATACCTTAAATTCCATTGATAAAAATATTCCTTAAGTATAACTCGGATGGTGGCGTCGTCCTGGAAGTCACGAATTGTGGATAGTTGTGAGAAATGGCGGTGGGTGTAGTGTTATCTTGTGTGGATTAACCTCCGCACGTAACAGTTCTGTCTAAGGAACATGTCAGCCTTAGTCAGTTACAAGACTACAAGATACTTGGCTTAAAATACCTACCTTGTGGTATGGTTGCCATTTCAATAATCTGATCTATTACGACAATAGTTAGAGCTCGAGTAAGTCACCTTTGGATAGCCTATGTAATTAACGTCTATAAGGAATTTAGCTACCTGTAGTCGTAAATGTCAAAATGTAGGAAACAAATTAAAAATTTTTGTATTTACTTTCCTGTGGTAAATATGTTGGATGGATATGTCTAAAGGTAATGTTTTCAGTTCATCTACACAGCTGTTCTTATAACCAAACTAACCATTCGTCGTCCCTATTCATAAGATGTCACTAGCCAAATGAAGACACTGTTTCAAATTTTGGCCGTGTAAATTGCCAACACCTCCCACAGAGCTAAGACGTATGTAAAAAATAATTCTAAAAAATCTAAAACTCCTGATACCCAAAATCTCGTAAAAACATTATAAATTATTCGAGATGACAAAAAATAATAAATTACTGTATTACTCAAGACCCTCTGGCACTACAGCCCACAACGAGCCTAGGCCTCCATTGCAATCTGTCTCTAATCTTCCCTGTTTCCTGCTCTTTCCCTCCAGTCCCTTATCCTCAAAATTCTCAAGTCAGCCTCGACATCCTGCGACTTTCTTCTGGGACGAGCTCTCTTTTACGTACTATGTAATCGGCCGTCTAACAATTTTAGAGGCATTCTATCATTTACCACCATTATTACATGACAGCCTACCTAATTATTTATAAACACTTTTTACAGTTAGTTTTTTTAACTGGTAGTTTCAACCTTTTTAAAACTAAGTATTTTGCAGAACACTCAAAATCACTACCGAACATTTTCCAATATTGTATCAATAGTAATCCTGTATTCCCAGCTTATTATAAATAAAGCATAATATTTTCTTTCTGATTTATTTTACTGATCTAAAACTATGAACATGGTTATTTTTTGGATGTTATGTCAAAATTAAGGTACATTGGTTTTTATATTAGCATATGGTTAATAACATATTTATCTACCATTAACTCTGTTATTAATATTAATAACTCTGAGTCTCTAATAAATCTATATTTTTGTAGAACGTAACAAAATCGATGTTTTTCTAAAATTACTTCCACAGTTAGTTGTGCTGTTGTGGAAATTTATGTGGGAAATTTACTTAAAATAAACTTAAATATACAATCTGTCCAATTATTATGTTATTATGTAAGTTAACACAAAAAAACATTCAACAGCTGTTTAAACCTTGGTATACGTATAACGGAAAAGATCCTAAATCACTATGTACCTGTTGAGAAAACATCAGGACCAAAAAAAACAACGATAGGAACCCTCTATCTTCTTTTACAGCCTAACACACGACAACTAGGCATTATACAACCGCTTAAACACGTCAACTATTTTAGAAGTTGAGAAAAATTAACATTCTTCAGTTAACTATGCATATAAACAATTACGTCACTTAAGTACCATATGTTTAGCGGGAAGTTTGTTTGTGGCCCATACCTGTCCGCGGTTAAAATAAGTGTAAATTGAAATTTAATCCACTTTTCATAAAATTCATAACTGATAGAAGATGTTTAAATTGAAATAAAGTAAAAGTTCAAGTTAGAGCAGTTGTAGAATAAATTGTGTATAAAAATGTTTTGAACTTTTCCAGACACAACTTTAAACAAAGAACTACTCTAATCACGCTAGTGAAACAATAAACCTACAACATAATCGTATGTGGAAACAATGACATTAGAAACAATGACATTCGTGCCACGAGACTATTCCGCTGTTGTCCAGCCTATTTGTAGCCTTATCATATCAGTTTCGCTTGTGCAATCAATTAACTATTTGTATAACTTTTGCTCATGTACAAATAACAGGACCAAAAAAAATAACGATAGGAACCCTCTATCTTCTTTTACAGCCTAACACACAACAACTAGGCATTTTACAACAGCTTAAACACGTCAACTACTTTAAAAGTTGAGAAAATAAACATTTTCCAGTTAACTATGCATATAAACAATTACGTCACTTAAGTACCATATGTTTAGCGGGAAGTTTGTTTGTGACCCATACCTGTCCGCGGTTAAAAATAAGTGTAAATTGAAAATTTTAATAAAATTCATAACTGAAAGAACATTTTTGAATTGAAATAAAGTAAAAGTTCAAGTTAGAGCAGTTGTAGAATAAATTGTGTATAAAAATGTTTTGAACTTTTCCAGACACAACTTTAAACAAAGAACTACTCTAATCACGCTAGTGAAACAATAAACCTACAACATAATCGTGTGAGGAAACAATGACATTAGAAACAATGACAACAATGACATTCGTGCCACGAGACTATTCCGCTGTTGTCCAGCCTATTTGTAGCCTTATCATATCAGTTTCGCTTGTGCAATCAATTAACTATTTGTATAACTTTTGCTCATGTACAAATAACAATAGCACAGAGGACCGAAATCGTATATTATAAATTGGTTAGGTGTAGATTTCAAGGATGAGATTATTTCAGATTGTAACTATCCTTCATATCTAGTTTACAATATCATACAACATAAACGGATTATTGTGTTATGTAATATTTATTCTATCAAGTTTCAGCGTTAAAAATATCTGTTAGCATAAACTTAATATCTTCATAAAATCACACTAATTGTGTTTAGTTTTTATGATATATTTATTATAAGATCAAATATTAGTACCTAAACTAGTCAGCCAACAGTTAAGGAACAACACTTAAAAACAACAATGGCTCCGAAAAATCATAAAGCCGAGCAGAGAAGTCTTGTTTTTGTTCCACATTACATGGAATATGGATAGGGTCTAAATGAGAAGAGATGACTAATATTTACATAATGTTTTCCTTTAAAATTAACATATAATTTTTTTGTAAAACTGTATCTCCATCCGAGTTTCTATATGCAAAGTAACTTTGATTAAAATAATTTCTGAGTATTGAAATTGTATATAATAAAACAATAAACATTAAGGTCGTAACATAATTATACATGTAGGCCACGTTTCAATAAAAAATACAATTTCATACTGGACATTAATGATAGATAACGTTTACGCATTTACATGAAATCAGGATAGGTAATTAGTTTAGATATTACATAAATTAATTATAGGTAAGATCAAACATATAAATAAATGGCATCAGTCGAACCGCCACCATTTTGAAAATATAAAAGCAAACTTAATGAAACTTTGAGAATATTTTTCTCTTTAGCCAATAAATATGTGTGCAAAGTTTGGTTTCTGTATCTTAAATATTCTTTATATATAAATTTTTTTGTATAAAATACAAAATGGTGGCTAGCGGCTAAACGAACGATTTTTCGACATATGTTTATAGGAAATTTTTTGTTTATTTTGATGATTACTATCACCCCTCGAAGTTTGTCCCCAACTTTAATGAACACCCTGTATATTCCTTATTTTCGTAATTGAAATATTAAGTGACTCACATTATATAATAGAATTAATTATATAATATAATATAATATATTATATATTTTATAATATATTCAATGAACACCCCAACTGAACTTCCCAAAACTGTTGATTTTAGATTTTAAGTATATTTAAATATATTTTCATTTTTCACCAACGAAAATGTATTATTTATTCTGAAATTATTAAGCACATCGGTTAGTTAAACAAGGACAGGTGCTCGCTCATCGACGAGTTCATGTAGTGACGTCATATCGTGGTTGGATTACATGGCCAACATGATATCACAATGGAATAGCCGTGTTGAGGGATGCGGTTTTCCATCAACAGCTGTTCCCTACAGTGGCGCCACCTCTAGTGAACTTGTGGAACCATCCACTCAGCTGCTGCTGCAGCGAATACCTCCACAATTAAACACACTACTATAAATCCCCCTTTTCGTTTATTAAATTTGTTTGTATTTAACCCAGTCAGTAAGTTAATTTTAACTCAAATTATGAATGTAATAAAATTGAACTTTTATGTGGTTTCCCAAAAAGAAATCGTGTAATATAGTATTAACTTTAAAATATACACAAAGGTAATTTTAATACAATATTCAATTCGACCTCATTTTTAGAGTTGCATTTAATCAAAGAATAATTCTAGTTCAATCAATCGATTAACTCAATATTCCGCATTATATGCAATATTTTTAAGTAGTTATAAATTTAAACACAATATTTTCTAAAGGGGATCCTACACATTATATATTTACATATATGTAGGTGTATATTATATAGTGGACATACAGTCATGAGGTTGGCACCAGTGAGGTATAAATCAGACACATCCGGCACACTGCTTCCCGTCTATTGTTTATGGTGCGACTGGACCGGATATGATGACCTGTTTCCTAGAAATTTTATGTGATTGTATATCGTTTCGTATAGAAAATATACTCAATAGATACACATTAAAAGATTGTTTTTTTATTTACGCCTGAATCAATTCATTTTGTTGTTGAATGATATGAATTAGGATTTAGAAATTAGGATGGAATTAGGAAGTTATTTCATAGTTATTGTAGAACAATTTTCTTTCTACTAGTAAATAGATTAATTTATTTCATTGTTTGTGTTTTAACGCTGAAGGGTGAAATCTGGGACGGGGGCGACGTCCTGTAATCCAGCTACCTGGAGGTCACGAATTGTGGATAGTTGTGAGAGGTGGCGGTGGTTGTGGTGTTCTCTTGTGTGGATTAACGTCCGCACTATTGAATACTATGTTAATCCACAAAGACCATCCTCAAAATTTGACCAATTCGTAATTCAGAGGCCGTGGTTCGGATTCCACGTTAAACTGTAGGTCCATTAGTTGCCATCAGCTTTTGGGCTATAAATTAACAGTCCTGTCTGAGGAACATGTCAGCCTTAGTCAGTAACAAGACTACAAGATCGCGCCACAATCATCCTACATTCATTCCTCACCCATACTTGGCTTAAAATACCTACCTGGGTAGGTCGCCATTTCAGTTAAAAGTATAAAAATATAATCAACCTATTCATACGCAATTCAACTTAACCTATAATAAAAAAATCCGTGCCTATTTAAAATTAAATTTCTTAACCGTCAACAAATACTATGGGTTAATTCAATAAGTACTGGAATGTAAAAATATATTAACCTATTGATTTTAACTATTAATATTGGAAAGACCTATTAACAAGGCACGACAAAGTCAACACGGGTTGTGATTATGCTACAATATTACCACATCATCAACCCATCCACGTTCAAACAGGCATAATGAGTCTGCATGTTTACGTAGTCTCTAACTAGTGAGCTAGGATTTCAAGGAGAATATACCAACGATGTATACTCGTTGTAGGTAGTATAGATCATTGGAATATACTCGTAGTTTATCAAGAAACTAAATGGACTGTGTACTGCAGTAGCTACTACTTTTTGTCAATCCAACACTAAATTTTTTATGAAAGGTTGGCAGCCTCTTTGATACCTTCTTTCCCGCTCAGATTACAGACCTGCTCAAACAAAAATGGCAGTCAACTGGAATAGTACAAGATGAGTATGTACCGTGGCACATACGTCTCGTCACATAAATATATACAGGATGTTCATTTAAGTCGGGGACAAACGTCGAGGGGTGATATAACTCATCAAAATAAACAAAAAATCACCTATAACCATTTGTCGAAAAATCCTTCGTTTAGCCGCTAGCCGCCATTTTGTATTTTTTACAAAATGGCGGTATATATAGTCATGATATATAGTTTATATATCATGAAATATTTAAGATACCGAAACCAAACTTTGCACACATATTTATTGGTTAAAGAGCCACCAAATATTTACAAAGTATCATTTAATTTTCTTTTATATTTTCAAAATGGCGACGGTAAAAATATTTTAATTAAAATAACAAAAAAACCATTAACTTTATAAAATTTTTACAAGATACAAAAAAGATTGGGATTTTAATTTCAAATCGAACGGTACTTTGGTGAACGAAATCCGTCCACGGATAACAGAGGAAATGCACTGTTAGAATACAGGGCCCATGCGTCACCGCGGAGCGGCCGTGGCCAAGAAGCCGCGTTGTGCCAGCTGAACTCCGCTTCTTCGCGTGTGCAGAGTTCGGCACATTCTAGGATAAGTTTCTAAGTAGATTCAATAACTTAATTTGCATATTACAATTCCCACATTATCCAAATCAATTATCATAGCTGGGCTCAGCAGCTGGTTCGGCAGACGATCTTGGTTCTGGGAGCACATTCCTTCTGACTGGGTCGGTGGCGATGTCCTCTAATCCAGCTACTTGGAGATCACTAATTGTGAAAAGTTGGTGGCTGTAGTGTTCTCTTGTGTGGATTAACGTCCGCACTATTGAATACTAATTAATCCGCAAAAGACCATCCTCATAATTAGACCAGTTCGTAATTCAGAGGCCGTCGTTTGGATTCCACATTAAACGGGAGGTCCCTTAGTTGTCACCGGCTGTTGGGCTATTAATTAACAGTCCTGTCTAAGGAACATGTCAGCCTTAGTCAGCAACAAGACTATAAGATCGTGCCACAATCATCCTACACTCATTTCTCATTCATACTTGGCTTGAAATAACTACCTGGGTAGGTTGCCATTTCAGTAATCTAATACAATCTAACCTTCTTCCGGCATAGCTTTCATTATTAAGTAATTACAATCTATAACCCTAAATTCCCTTTATCTTGCTCAGCACAGATCCAGCTTCAGTCAATAAGTCCACCGTATAATTCTGATGTTTGATCATTCAATAGGTCGTGTTAATGATTTAACATCGGTCTTATTGGTTAATATTGATATATTATCCAATATGTAAAGAATGGTAGCAAAACTTTATATAATCTTTAATAACTTCTCACAAGGAGTACTGATGAAAACTGATTGACAACTGCAAGGGTCATCTCTGACAGGTTCGGAGTTTAACACACCAGCAACAACGCCACAGACTCACTTATTCCTATTGCGTATTGCATATGCAGAGTAATGAGATAAAGGTGGGTTTTCCTAGCTCGGCATTTTGTGCGGAGCGCACTGCGTGATGCGCAGTCCGCATTGCGGAGCCTACTCAACAACACAGAATCAGATGGCGCCATTTTCCTACATTCCTCCGCGGTGCGCATATGCAACTGGCCGACTCCTCTGAGAGCAGTCAACTGCGGACCACGCTGCGCATTGGACACTAGTTTTGGTGGTTTTCCATGTAAATTAGTTGACAGTTTTCTAACGTAGAGGTACAAAATGGCTAGTTGCGGCCAGTGGGGACGAACAACTTAAAGCTAGTTGGTGGTCATCCAATTTTGTGGAATATGGCCGATAAGGAGTTTAAAAACAGTGTCAAGAAGGATTTGGTGTGGATGGAGATTGGCCTTTTGATCAATAAGTAGTGAATGTAAACAATGTAAAAAATGTTTTGATAATTCTGCACGATAACCACCTATTTTTAGTTCTCCCAATAGTACGCAAAACATAACTGTTTAGTGTTAGGTCCTAAAAAAATCAGCTTTTACAGTCGATATAACTTCCGAACTGCAGAAGTATGGTCGTCAGGCAGAACTCCCTTCTACGCCGATTCGGATGTTGTATTCATTCCTATAAATTCTTGGAATAAAAAAACAATTGGTTAATAAGTATTGTTAAGCCGCGTTTAAACCAGAGAACACGTGTTTATAACAAAAAGTTATTAACTTAACAGGATCGCAGGACGAGCGCTGATGTTTACAAGCAATCAACTACTGACAAATTACAGCGCACTGCTGAGGGCTAGGAAAACACAACCGCGCAGCGCATTGCGTTTTGCGGAGAGGGTGTGCAGTGCGCAGTGCGCTCCGCACAAAATGCGGAGCTAGGAAAACCCACCTTAATAGTACCGATACTACTCTATCGTAGTAACCCAAGTACTAGATACAGTATTTCTTTTAAAAACGCTCTTATCAAAATATCATAATGGTGAAGTTAAACTGATTCATGCCCCGTTTGTTTTATAAATATTAGAACGACCAACGGTTATTACAGTATATCCATTTTGAGTTGGGGAGACAGAATCGGTAATTGTAGTAGTTCTTAGAGCCACCACCAGAGTACACTGACATAACTTGGTCCGTACTCGTTTCCATAAATCTATATCTCTGTCCGTCAGTTAAAAAAATAAGAAAAAAGGTTACGTTAAGGAAAAACGTATACATGATATAGTGAACCATTTGACAAGGAGACCCTAGGCAATTTGAAACAGGCTCTTGTCTTTTTCATAAATAATCAGTTTCGACTTCCTCGCATGATGAGCGTCATGGCGACCTCTAGGTAAGTCAAAGTAAGTCAAAGTGTTCATTGGAAATGAGTTTAACATGATTGCAGCACGATCTTTGTGTCTTGTTACTGACTTAGGCTAACGTGTTCCTTAGACAGGACTGTTAATCAATAGCCCAACAGCCGAAGGGAACTAAAGGTTAACGTGGTATCTGAACCACTTTTGCCTCGGAACTACGAAATCTTTGTGGATGAATATGGTATTCCATAGTGCGGACGGTAATACACACCGGGGAATATCACATCCTCGGACTATAGCTTACAACTATCCACAATTCGCGACGTGCAAGTAGCAGGATTATACGATGTGTTAGAGATGTGTGGTTTGTGGTTGTACTCACCAGACGGAGTTGTGGTGCGGCGTGAGCAGCTGCCCGGTCTGCGGCGGCGGCGGAGGCGGCCTCCTCGAGCTGCAGCACAGCGTCATGGTGTCGCACCCTCGTCTCGCGGTCCCGCACTGGTCCTTCACATCACTCACACTCGCGCACCGCGGCAACGGCGGCGTCGTCGACACGTACCGGCCACCCGAGGAGCCCACGTACTCCACCGGCGTGCTCCCGCTGGAGCTCCCACTGCTCCCACTTCTACAAGTCCGTCCCCTGGGGAGCACCGGGGAGGTGACGTAGTCCCTGGCGCTCCCGCCGCCGGAGTTGCCCTCGCGGACGTTCCCCTGCGGGTACATGCCCGGGCAGCACCGCGTGTGCCTGTGGTGTCTCATGGTGGCGTAGCCCGCGTTGTGGTGCGAGTGGTTGGGCAGGGTGCGCTGGTACACGGGGTGGTAGAAGCCTGGGGGCGGCGGTAGCCTGTAGTGGTGGTGGTAGCCGAGGTCCCGCCGCATGTACGGGTCTCCAGGTCCGCCCGGTGTTACGTTCACGTTCACATTCACGTTCTGGAACCTGTCGTAGCGGTCCAGCGTGCCGCAGATGTAGCGCTCATGGTAGTTGGGCGACTGCGGCGAGATGTAGCGGTCGTAGTACCTGTCCTGGTACCGGTCGTACCTGTCGTAGCGATCGTAGCCGCTGGGCGAGAGTGGTGGGACGTACCTCTCGTTGGGCGCGGGGGCGGGGGGCGACGCCGGGGCCCAGTGGTCGGCGGGGGCGGGCGCCGGGGGCGGCAGGTAGCGGTCCGGGGGCGGCAGGTAACGCTCGCCAGGCGCCGGCGGCACGAGGTAGCGGTCGCCCCCGTGGTGGAGCAACAGCAGCCTCTCCCGCCGCACGTAGTCGTCGTCCGCCCCCGTCATCCTGCCGCGGCCTCCGCTGTCAGGACATCTGCAACACGACAAAACACGTCAGGACATCTGCATCACATCACAACACGTCAGGACATGTGCAGCATATCACAACACGTCAGGACATCTGCTACACGTCAGGACATCTGCAACACGTCAGGACATCTGCAACACGTCAGGACATCTGCAACACGTCAGGACATCTGCAACACATCAGGACATATGCAACACGTCAGGACATCTGTAACACGTCAGGACAACTGCAATATGTCAAGTCATCTTGTACGTCTACACATTATAAGACAGTACCGGGAGACCGAGCTTTGCTTCATTTTTAATCCCATAAATTTTCATTGAGCACTTTTAATACTAACATTAGCAAAACCAAATATAACTATCCTTTAAAAAAATGCGTTTAAACCCAGTAACAAATAAAACATTAATTGTTTACTATGAATTTTACATTGAAAAATAATAAAAAACCGAAATAAGCTGTTTTAGTTAACTGCAGCTTACGATAACAGGGACACTTTAAAGGGCTGGAGGACGAAACCGAGGTCATTACCAGCCTTCAGACCTGCTACAACCGATGTTATGTAAAACTAACATCATAAATAGTATAATCTAGCCTAGGACAGAAAAAAAGATTTGCCCATTTTAGAGTATAAAAGTCATAACCCAAAACAACACGTAAGGACATCCTCAACCATGATGCAATACATTATCTGCGGCCACCACAAAAAATCTCAGGACATCATCAGAACGACACAACACGATCTGCAATACATGAGGATATCTGGAATTCAATACATTGTGATATCATAAACGTGAACACGACATAACACATGAGGACATCTGTAACACGACACATGTTAGGGCATCTGCACAACGGTGTAGGTTGTGGCTCTGCAGACATCCGTACACACACACACACACACCCATACGCACATATCACTCCGAAACCAATTTTTATGTGTTTAGGAGTCCCCAAAACGGATATACCTACGGAGAACTCAAATTGGAAAATTTTGACAAAACAATACTTTCTCTGTTATTTAGATTTTTATTACTTCCACCCTGTGCAGGGAACAGCAGTGTCTTCGATGGCAAAACTTCCTTTCAATTTAGTAAGAAGCTGCTCCCCGGACTATCCTTTTCCTTGGCACTCGCTGGCTGTTGAGGTCAAGCAGAGGACAGGTCAGGACAGACATTTCAGGAAACATCTACTCACTCTGAGGATCATTTGTGGTGAACCAGAGTGCAGGCTATAAGCAACTCTTTGGAGACAATCAATCAAATCATCCTGGACTGTAACAGATTAGAGGCAAGGAGAAAGGCCCTTTTCGGTCTTGAGCAACCGGGTGAGGTATTTGACGCTCATGAGACTCATGATAGGGCTCATGAGCCTCGTGGAAGGTACAGGAATCGGCTACCCATCTAGCGCCTATGGGGAGCACAATAAGCCACAAGGGTGACGTGTTTGGGACCTGGAGTCCAAACCCCTTAACTTAATCAATCAATCCTCCCTTTGCGAAATAGGTTAGATCGTGGATATTTCTTAGGGGAATGTTTTCGTTTCATTGTCATAGAACAGCTGTTTAAGCTGCTCTTAAATCCAAACTATGACGTCACTAACCAAATGACGACACTCTTTCAATTTCTGCTCCAAAGTCCCTGATGTGTGGAGTTATCTTTGATTCTTTGTGGAGTGTAGTCGTGGCTTGTTTTTGCGTAATTTGTAAGTGAATGGTATTGTTTGTTCGTTTTTTGACTGCTTTAAACTTCATTAATTTCAGCTTTATACCGACTTAGTCCGGATTTTGTACTAATCGTGTTATGTTTTAAATACTAACTCGCCTGAGGATGGCTCAGATTCCAGATCTCGAAACGTCATGAAATGTTGTTTTACTTAAAATGATGAAAATAAAAATCGTGTCCGTAACGAAATCTCATAAATCCATCATTACTTAAAAAGAATTTCAAACAAAGAGTACTTTCTTCTCATACTATTGTGTAGAAGGAGAGAAGGAAGAAAGTAAAACGATTGAAGAGAACAAGACAAACTATTAACCACAAGATCGCGCCACAATTATCTTACATTAATTTCTCATTCATACTTGGCCTAGAATACCTTCCTGGGTAGGTCGCCTTTAAATGGTAATCTACTCAAGATTACTGATATAAATTAAAATAGTTCATTGGATGTCTTCGTAAAAGTAACGAAAATTCACCTAAGCATCTTCTCTGAGTGAAGTTTATACAACAAAGTCAACAGCAAAGTTTCCAGCTGACAAACTATCTAAGTGCATTTCTAACAGACATGAAGAACTTCGGGATATCGACATCAGCACAAACATAAGAGCATATTGCACTTGGATTTGTACTAAAATAGAGTTTTTGCAACTAATGTCAACAATTTTCAAGCATATATTCGAAGAAACCATTGCTTCTTCTTGGGATTCAGAAATACTTGGTCATTTTTGTTTACTTACTACTTAAACAATATTCTTTCCACAAATTATTTTTAGAAGCTTTAAAATAATGCATAACCTATATAAATGTTAAATTTAAGTGAATTTTTTTAATAATATGTAAAACGATAATATTTTGACCAATGAGATTAATAATCCATCGTTTCGCTAATACGTAATGTTTATGTAAAATATTTTTGAACTTTTTACTAGACTTATTTTAAAATTTTCAAAACTAATAAGTAAAAAAATGTGATAAGTAGTTTAAAAATCTATAAAATCTGAACCCTAGTGGAGCTATTTATTTTCGCACAGCAATCGAAACCTGTCAACCGTAAAGTCTTGCAACGCAAACTCCACTTGAGAAACATTGTTGCGATTCTCTGCTTTCTCAGACGATATTTTATAACACATTGCTTTACGATTACTTTTTTCTTGAAGTTTTTTTTTATTTTAACCTATAAAACTAATTTATATTATTTATTAAGTGACATTGTTTATATAGTTATTGTAATTCATTGATGTTGATGGTGGGTTTATGATACATATTTAAATTTTGTTCAGGACATTTTCCATCACGGTGTCTCACGGCGTTTCGGAATCTAGAATCTGATCCGTTCTCAGGTGAGTTAGAACGTAAAACGTAACAAGTGGTCTCACGGCGTTTCGGAATCTAGAATCTGATTCGTTCTCAGGTGAGTTAGAACGTAAAACGTAACAAGTCGTCTCACGGCGTTTCGGAATCTAGAATCTGATCCGTTCTCAGGTGAGTTAGAACGTAAAACGTAACAAGTCGTCTCACGGCGTTTAGGAATCTAGAATCTGACCGTACTCAGGTGAGTTAGAACGTAAAACGTAACAAGTCGTCTCACGGCGTTTAGGAATCTAGAATCTGATCCGTTCTCAGGTGAGTCAGAACGTAATAACGTAATACATAACAAGATTATTACAATTCGGCATTCAAAACCGACTTTAAATATGTTTTCAGTTTTATGCTGGCTTAGTATAGACTATGTAGGCTACTAATTTTGTTATGTTTTAGCCTGTATAACAGGACCAGCTTCCAAATCCTGAAACGTCGTTAATCTTTGTTTTTCCTAATCGTGATGGAAAATATCTCCGATAAAAAAAGTTACTTCCCTGTGGGAAATAGTTTATATCATGGATACGTTAAAAGGAATGCTTTCAGTTCATCTAAACAGCTGTTCTTATAAAAAATTAATTAAATTATAAATTAAAAATTCAATACAGTAATAGCTGGTAGTTTCAAATTTTAATCTTACAAATTGCCAATACGGTGAGCACGCGAGAGCTAAGACATATCCATGCCAAAATTTAAATAACATGAAAACAATATTTGAATAAATACATTCTACCAAACAAATTATCCCTTTCAATTACTTTGTGTATTTTAATATTGTTGTTGTAAAAATTAAAAGGACCTATTCACATTAGCAATGCCTTCCTTGATGTATTGATAAACAAGTGAATTACTTTTCGAAATTACTAATGACAACCAAATTACAAAGATCAAACCGAAACTGTAGTATCTTGTGTACTAAAAGGTGTCGACTGTATGACTAAAGGGTATATACACAGGATCTTGTAAAACATTGTATTTTCATTAGAAGCCTGTTCTTTAAGGGGAGCACGGATCAAAAAAAAATTTTTTTTACAAAATTTTGTTTTTTGGCTAGTGTTATAGTGCAGACTTTTAGCTTCAAAAATCAGCTTTTAGAATTTGTTTATGTCAAATAGTTTTTTTTAAATAAATATTTATAAAAAGCCTTGTCAGAGTGATCGCGCCACGCACCAGGCGCCAGCGCTGCATGACTGTGTTTACTCTTTCAATTAAATCATGTTTTCCCGAAAATAACTTTTTTTTTGTTTTTTGCACTTTTCTCAGGAACCATAAAAGATAGAAGCTTAATTTTTTTTATTTTAAAGGTACTAGTTTTACCTATATTTTAACATGGGGGTTTAGCAAAATAAAAGCTAAAACTATTTTTAAAATATTAATAATATTATTTCCTAAACATATTTTTTTAAATTATGTATAATAATTTTTTTTCTTGAGTATGTAAAAACTTTTGTGTCAAAAGAAAGAAAAACATGTAGTATTTAAAATAAAAAAATTTAGATCTCTATCTTTTATAGGTCTTGAGAAAAGTGCACTTTTGTTAGCATTATGTAACATAGGCATCCGTGACCCCCTTAAAATAGGTTGTTTGTAAAATCTAGATTCAATATTATATTAATCATCTACAGAATTTCCTACAAAGCATGGAATGGCCTTAACAGTTTTTTTTATTTTTTATCAAACCACGTGAAAGTTAAGAGGACAGAAAATATCACAGCTTACATTTGGCAATGGTCAAAGATTAAATTAAATCCGATTCTTCGTTGAACCTTTAAATATTCAAACCAAAGGAATAACAACCTTTTCGAGTGCAAACACATTTCAAAAGAAACTTTAAGTTCAAATGAAACGGGACCTACTGCGGCATGTTTATTTCTAGGAAAGTTTTCCAATTTTCTCCGGAATAAGGGGGTGAAAGAGGGAATCCCAAACACGGTTCATTTCTTGAGTCTCTTTGAGCAAAAATATTTATAAGGCTTCACTCTCTTTATGAAGTGAAAGAACAATGGAGAGCAGCCAAATATGTTTTCTTTTCGTTTGGCTGAGTTTTAATTGCAACCCCTTTTATAGAAGTATCCAAAATAAAGTTACGAATAGAAAACGTCTGGCGCAGAAGAACCCATTTCAGAGATTGACTATTTTATTCCATTATTGCCAACTAAATATTCTTTTCATTTTCAATTTTCTTTTCATAGTTAGTTACACTGAATGAGAAATGGGACTAAGATGATTGTGGTGTGATCTGGTCGTCTTTTTACTGAATAAGGCTGACATGTTCCTTAGACAGGACTGTTAAACAACAGTCAATGTCATATATACGGGACCTACAATTTAACGCCGAGTCCAAACCACTGACTCTAAATTACGAACTGGTCTTATTATGAATGGATGGTCTTTGCGGATTAACGTAGTGTTCAATAGTGCGGACGTTAATCCACACAAGAGAACACTACACCTACCGACCATCGCTCACAACTATCCACGATTCGTGACCTCCAAGCAGCTGGATTACCGAACACGCCACGGACCCAGTCATAATACATAATGCATAACCTAATATGAAAGGCTTTTACAAAGACAATATTTTAAGCCGATTACGTAATTAAATTCTTATTTTTATGTGAAGGCTTCAACCCAACTACTGTTCGGGTATTTTTAGATGAATTTGAGTTAAGGGTTTTTTACTCACCAAGTCCTGTTACTAATTTCATTAAGTAATTAATTGTCAAATGAACAAAGGCAATAAGATAAAAGGGTACAAAGTAATTTTTAATAATATTTGTTACTACGTGTAGTCAATACTTGCAGTAAGGCAGTCCAAATTATTATGTATTTTATACTTATTTATACGTATTTATACTTATTATTATGAAAAAATATTAATCTTAAACTGTTAGTTGATAACTAAAAAATAAAAACTCTGATCTCAATTATTTAGTTTTAATTTCAAATAATACTAAACCTTTGTTAGGTAAGGTAAGTGCGTTTCTGCTAGGTTATGTTAGAGTTACAACATTGTGGGTGCTTTCGTTTTAATGGAGAAGCTTAACAAAAATACCCTTTTCAACGTTACAAAAAGACCTTGTTCAACGTTACAAAAAGACCTTGTTCAACGTTACAAAAAGACCTTGTTCAACGTTACAAAAAGACCTTGTTCAACGTTACAAAAAGACCTTGTTCAACGTTACAAAAAGACCTTGTTCAACGTTAAAAAAAGACCTTGTTCAACAAGACCTTGTTCAACGTTACAAAAAGACCTTGTTCAACGTTACAAAAAGACCTTGTTCAACGTTACAAAAAGACCTTGTTCAACAAGACCTTGTTCAACGTTAAAAAAGACCTTGTTCAACAAGACCTTGTTCAACGTTACAAAAAGACTTTGTCAACGTTACAAAAAGACCTT
Source organism: Nephotettix cincticeps (assembly GCA_023375725.1). NCBI lineage: Eukaryota > Metazoa > Arthropoda > Insecta > Hemiptera > Cicadellidae > Nephotettix > Nephotettix cincticeps. The sequence goes on from CM041786.1 coordinate 140,960,724, forward strand.
GTTCAGCATTACAAAAAGACCTTGTTCAACGTTACATAAAGACCTTGTTCAACGTTACAAAAATACCTTGTTCAGCGTTAAAAAAATACACGCAGGTAAACAGAAGTTTCCATATAATTCCCTTCAATATTCAGACAATCCACTAATTTTATTATTATAAATAGGCCCTAGTAAGTATTTTCAGATTTAACGAATCCTTTTTCAAAATCCAGGCTTATATTCATATAATGAAAGTGGTTCACGATATTTATTTCTTTAGCTTAAATTTATTCGACCGGGAACTTTTTATGGTTCTCGTTCCATATTCTACGACCTGGAGAAGTATAAAGGAAATATTTATTACTCTGTTTCTTCGCCTTGACGTCGGACGCTGCGTTTATTAAGTTATAAAACGCACTCTTGCGTTTCGCTGACAAAACTTTAAAGAAACACATACCCTTTTTATATTTTGCTATCACCACGGAAAAATAGATCATAGTTAAACTTAATAACCCCGTCACAGCAGACCTGCATACTCAGCGAATTTCAAAATCAATAGTATAATAATAACAAATGAAAAGTTTTACCAATATCTGTTGATAAATATGAGAGTTATTTGCTTATTCTTCATAAGAATAACATAGAACGAGTATACAGATTTGCTGCTATGAGGAACATTGAAAGGTGCACATTTTGACTAGACCTAGTGGGTTGCTACATTATCAATGAGCGAAAAGCCATTGGTGATTGGCGGGATTTGAACCCGGGACCTTGGGCACCGAAGCCCCGCGCTCTACCCCTAGACCTGCGCGCTCCCCTCAATGTTATGTTAACGGTGTGTTTTATAGATCATCTGAGAGTTTCACTAAAATCACTTCACAGTCAAAAGTAATTCAAAAATATTATTTTTGAGTGTTTAAATATACTTTTAATTAATTCAACGAAAATGTTGACTTTGAACGAAAAAATACAAGTATATAAACTAACTATAGAATAAAGACATTATAAAAATTCTGACCCCTATGTAGTCTGGTTCTTAAACCTTTGGGTGCCCTCAAGTTTGATCAGTAACCGTTTAGAAAATAAATAAATTTAATGGAAAGTTTTATTCGTAATTAGTGTAATTTGTAGTTTATTTCTATCTCTATTAAAACGTCCACAAAATTTAACAGAAATTAACTTTTCGCAACTACATCCCGTGGTGTTTAATATAATTTTGTAACATTTTTCAATCAACTAATATGAAATACAGCTTGTAACTTTAATCTGAAACTATGTTTTTTTTATTTAAATTTCAAATTTAAATACATTGAATTAGCTGTTTTTCAACAGTTAGTTACTTAACTGTTGTTCAATAACAAAGTTCTTAACAACAAGAGGTTTAATTGTTTTCTACAAAATCACCAAGTATTTTAATACTATTGTTTTAAAACATTATAGAGCATTAGTTTAACATTTACACCACAATATTATATGGTGATTTTTTTATTATCTACTTGTATAAAAACTAATGGTGTAAAATCAAAGATAAGTCCAAAATCGTCATCATTCAATATTTTTTCTGAATTTTAAGATCAAAATTTTACCAGAAAAGCACTCATAAGTAAGTGTTCCAAAGGTTTACTTTATTTTGTATAAAAGTAGTAGAATTAAAATATGATAGCATAAGAGTTATTTAGTTATGTTATATTCATTTAAACAATAAGAATAATAGCAGAAAAAACTTTCACTTCCACCTTATATTTAGAAACTATTAAAAAAAATACAAATTAGTTATCTTAGGCAAAAAAAACATATAACTAATGTGATTGCTTGCAATTAAATTGAGCTGAAAGTGAAAACGTATCCTAAAATATATTTTTAACTAATGTTTTTTTGCTCTTGGAAAACATGCGATCGCAAAACACAATTTGTCTTGGTTCCCTTAAAACCCGGACAATACCATTTATCAAGGCGTTTGGACGTTCGAGGGAAAAAGTATCGTAAGCAGGAAATCAACGAGGCTCGACTTTTGACCCTTAATTCCATTAAACTATCAATTCTTTCACATTTAAAAACAGTCATCAAGTGCATACAATTTTCTAAAGTCATACACTCATAGAATACCTTTTTTGGTTTCATAAAGTAAAACCATTAATATATGAAACACTCGAAGTTCAGTTTTTCTGTCAAAAATAAAAACAAAATCTGTCACATGATACTTTTTTAGATACATCGAATTGTTTTCAGTCAAAGAACGAATATTTTAGCATACAAATATCTATACAACAACAAAGTAATGATAAATCAAGCAAAAAAACTACCTGAATGTCTAATCCTTTTGATTTGGTTCTTCAAAGCAACTATTTTATTTTTTACTCTGGATAAAGTTTCTTTTGAACTGTACTTGTGAATTAAGAACATTATATAAATATTCATAGTAAAATTTACATTTGTAAATTAATTTTAAAACACATTTTGACATGGATATGTTATGTTCTTTTAGTACTTCGCTTGAAACGGAAATCGTAACGCAAGTGACGTCATATTGTTTCAAGGACAGCTGTTTAGAGGAACCGAAATAGTTTCTTTTAGTTCTATTTATGATCCAAGCCAATTCCCAAAAACATTTCCTTTTAGATTCTATTTTAGACGTATTTCATAATTATTAGTAAAATAAAAGTTACACGACGTTTCGGAATTCGGTTTCTGATCCCGTCTTCAGGTGAGCGTGAACCTAAAACGCATCAAATTACTATATAATCCAAGAAAAGCCTGTAAATAGCTGTAATCAAAAACACAACATTTAAAAACCAAATACTGCCTTAACCGCACAGTGCATAAACATCTTGAATGAGTTCTCGAAACTCAAGTTTTACAGTTTTCAAACATCGTTATACTTGTGTTTTAATTATAGTAGTAGTGTAAAAAATGTCCGTAACAAAATAACAAAAGAATTCACATTCACCGAAATAGAGTTTTGAAACAAAGACACGATAGAACACTTATAAAAATTTATTTTTCAGGAGATAGCAGGAAGACGAATTAGTAAAAGTCGGGCGTTTCTTTGTTATCTGCGAGCTCATCAGGAGCTGTATCCAATCACGAGGGCAAACCTTGGCTCAATTTCATCTGGGTTTGTCTAAACGATGGATTCAGACTGTGTCAATTGGCCTAATTCAACCCCTGCAAAGTCAATCTCTCCGGAAAATCTCTCAAATTAAAAGCAAACTGTTAAATATTCAGTTTTCAATCAAGGAAATAATTTAAATTACTCAATATAAAGTTTTAATCAAAATGCAGTATATGTATAATTTTTAACCCGTAATATTGAAATTAATAGTTGGATAAATAAACTGAAGTGTTACGTGATCAGCTGATTTTTAATTCATTGTTGTTACATGAGCCTCATTCATGTTCCTTTAAAAATGGTGAATGATAACATTGAAACGTATGTTGAGGCGTATCTTTAGCTCACTGAATAGACCTTTAAATCTCTCTAATGGTAATATTTATTTATGTATGTTGATTGAAAATCAATTTAAAAAATATATAAACCATTATAGGCATAAGGAAAAATGATCCATTCATAAAATTTTAACCTAATTTAATTACCTAGGTTAATTTGAATTGATATTGATGAACCCCTTCCACTTTCCTTAATATATTCTAGAAGTTTACTCTTTTTTTCTTGATAAAACTATCTCTTTGATCTAAAATTCAATTTTGGGAAAAGCTTGTTGGGTCCTATCTTGTGAAACAAATTCAAATAAACTGTAGCACATTTCTAAGAAAATACGTTTTGGTCTCTTTTAACCTCATTAAAATGTATTCCTCAGTAATCTAGGTTAAAATCACTTGGTCTTATCGCTTACAGAATTATGATTTTCCAGGAATTATATCTTGAGAGATGGAATTTATTTGCCATAAAAGTATTTTATATTAGGACTAGATGTTTATTTTGAAAACTTTATACCATCTACTTTTCAACGGTACACGTTATTACTGAACTTTTCAATAAAACCTTTGAAAACTTATGTTAAAATACCAATAGCTGCATGAACATTGAAGGATCTAGTTCATTAAAATAAAAGTTTACCAATTTTTCTCGTCAAAGTTAAAAGTTCCTCAGAACGGAGAACTTTTAACGATAAACGAGCTTTTTGTTTAGAATACTCTATTCACATCACGATTAATTAAAGAAAATATTTAGTAAAAAAATCACGCATTACATTTTAAGCATTTGACTTTTGAAGCGGCTACTAAATAAAGCACTCCTCAAATAATCTAGTCTCCATTGAAATATTCCAGTTTTGCCCATAAAAAATTTTTTAAATTCTATATAATTAAAATGGAAAAAATCCAAAGACTAGAATTTATAGCTTGTAGTTTTCTAGTAGGTTTCAAAAGAGAGCTTTAAGGGCACCCCAAGTACCATTTAACGATAATGATCATTTTATGTCACTAGACTACATAGAGACCTGACTTTTGTTTTATTTTAAGCGTTAATTGATTAAAGTTCCCTAAAAGTAACTGAAAAACCTTGTTAAAAATTGTTTATTTAAGTTGAAAAAAATATGTTTTGAAATTGCAAAGATTTTCATTTTTTTAATGTGAAGGCATTGTAGTAAAACTTTTACAGGATCTAGAAGTGGATATATTAAGATATATACTATAAAATATGTCATAGTTGTATATCTAACGGTTCCTAAGATATACAAAAAAATTACTGAAAATCGCAAATAACTCAAATAACTCTGAAACTCCTTATATGTCGATCTATTGGGGTTTGGAGGAAATTTTGAAGTTGCATAATAAGTCAAATTTGTTATCAAATTGTAGGTTTACTCAATTAAAATACTGATACTGTAACTGGAACTCAAGAGGTTGATTGAAAAAAATAGAGGAAGTTTTAAATCTCCTAAAATCCATCTAAAATAAGGGTACAGATGTTACATAACTATTTTTGACATTGATATGTCTTAGATCTGGGGGAGTGTTGGCGATTTGTAAGATAGAAAATATGTAACAAGTTTCCATAGAAACTACCAGAGCTATTGTTTCGAATTTTTAATATAAAATAATAAAAACAGCTGTTTAGATGAAGTGAAAACATTCCCTTTAGACATATCCATTATCTAACCTATTTCCCACAGAGAAGTAAATACAAATATTTTTCCTTTATTTTTCAAAAGTCTTATTTAAAAGTTTTTTCAATTGTACTCATATATTCTAAATAGGTAACATAGAAAATAAGTTAGTAACAATTAAAAGTTACTTCACCTATACTACATAAACATACGAGTATTATAAAACTACAATTTGATTCATGGATATGATATGGGAATCCATTTACCCCGCAATGAAATATGTGAGTCACATTTTTAAGTTTTATTTTTTATATAGGAGCTTGTCAACTATAAAGGGACACTCGTAGTTTCATGAAACTACAATGGCAAACGTATTTTCTGTATGAAGCCCTGAAACCCGGTTACCTGGTATTGATTTTCATCCTCTTTGAATCCGTTCTATTGTCTCCTTTGTTACTGAATTCCTTTATCGATCCCGGAGAACATGTATAATACACTTTTATACATATATAATATTCTATTCACTTATATAAGTCACGATTCTTACAAAAAATCTTCAATATTTTTACCACGCAACCCTCTAAAACACACATACATTCAACGGTGATTTGAATTTGGCATTTTCAAACAGAAATTTCCCCACAAATTATTTACATCATCGCAAGAATTGAAAAAAAAACAGTTTTCAAAATAGTACGATAAAAACTATTTCCTCAAATCAGTATCAATAAACGGTATCACTGAACTGATAAAACATACATTCTCCTTGAAGTAAATTTAAAAACGACAATCTGTAATAAAACTGTCATATTCTTTAAAGTTAGTCTAAATATTCTTTAATAATTTATTGTTTAAATAATAATCATTCAATTTCAGAAAACAACACGAGGAACAAATAATCAAAAATACTAATGTGTTATTTTTTAAGCTGGTTTTAATAGTGGTAATCAAATTATACTATATTTCCTTTAAAGTCCATAAATTTTAATCCCTAATGTTTGAGAAACGCAGTTGGGGTTTTTTGTTTATAAAAACATTAATGTCAAAACATTTTGAAGGCGGGTGTTATAACCACCCAGCCAGTTGTCTTGTTCCTGACTAAGGCTGACATTACAGGAATGTCACACAACACAGACAGAAACGATAATTCACAGAATAAATATACCAGGACCTTATTCACTTTTCTTAGAATGCTAATAAATGGCCCAACAGGCTGTAGCTTCTATAAGGTACCGTTGATGAACGGATGTAAAGTAGATAGTGCACGCCCATGTTAAGGATGAAGACGGTACATCGTACAACCAATTGACGTAGTAGGTACTGCCATCCTCAGATAGCGCTAGTGTCGCAAATGACACTAATGACAAATGACACACCTGACGGCGTCACAGAGGCCTAGTTCACCGCTAGATCCGACATATGGCAACACTTGTCCTGAGATTTTATCGTCTTCACTAAGTTCCATAAAGTGCCTCCTCTCCTTATAATCCGTTCCTCTCTGAAGATACCTACAGTTTAACCTCGAATCCGAACCACTTTTACCTCTCAATTACAAACTAGTCTAATTATGAAGGTTGAACGTTCAATAGCGTGGACGTTAATCCACACCAGGGAATAGTGAACCAAACATCGCTCATACTATCCACAATACGTGACCGCCAGTAGCTGGATTACAGGACACGCCATCGTCCCAGTCAAATAACTCCCTCTCCTTCGCTATAAAAATAAACGGTAACAGTGGACGGACACATACTTTCTCCTTAGGTAAATTTAAAAAAGACAATCCGAAATAGAACTATCATGTTCTTCAAAGTTTATCTCAATATCATTTCATAATTTATTGTTTCGAAAATAATCATCCCATTTCTGAAAATAAAAACAATAGAGACAAAGTTAAATTGATTGTTCGAATTTGATGGAGGGAACTCCCCCTCCCCGGTAATACCAAGTTTTTTTAGTTGGTTTTATTAGGTGATTTGACCTTACGATTCATACTAAATTTCATGGAAAACGGTTAAAAAATAAGGAAGAAATTGATTTTTTTATATTCTCCTTAAGAATAACATTGGGCGCTTTCAGACAACGTACTGCGTTTATTATTGACAGTAAATTTAACTTTCCTCTGGAACCGTTAGTCGAAGACAAATAATTCAAAATACTAGTTTGTTTAGTTTTTTAAGCTGGTTTCAATGGTCCCAGTCAAGTTATACTTTACTTTTATTGTTTTCGCTGAAAATTAAAAAGAAATTATTTTTTAACATTTAAAAGTCCATAACTTTTGAACCGTCATTTTTACAGACATGAAGGTGGCGTCAAATTATTTAGTACTCTATGCACTATAAACCATCAAATTTTAATCAAAATCGTTAGAGCCGTTTTTGAGAAATTTGGATTTTTCAGGTTTTTTTAAAGGTTTTTAGGGGTGAACTACCTTTAAAAATAAAAAATTAAATAAATGAAAAAACACCTGGAGATACGGTGAATATACATACAATCAAAATTTCATTTAAATCAGACCAACGGGGTAGGGTGAGGCTCTGTACACATCCAGACACACACAGACACACAAACACACGGACGGACAGACATCACGTTGAAACCCACTTTTTTGCAACTAAAATTCGAAAATTTTGACGAAAACAATACTTTCTGTATAAGGGGAGAAAGTAAAAGGATGTTGAAACCTCGTATTAAAAGCAGTGTTGCCAAATTACAAAATTTAAACTATAAACGGGCGAAGTGCGTGCTAAGGCGCTGGAGATGTGTGTGAACACTCGCATATTGATTCAGTGTCTTTGTGTATGTCCTTTCTTCGCAGCGGAGTCTCATCGATCCGACCTTCTTTGTTGGAGCATGGCGTAGTTCAGTGTCATTATTTTAATAAGTGAGAAGAGAAAGACATTTACTGAGGGAGTGTTATGTCTACCGTCAAAACATTCTAACATTTAATTTAACTTTTTCCCCTTACTAAACAACCTTGACACCTATTAATATGTTTCAAAGTTATTTACCTTCTTATTTGAAAATAATGGGCACCTCGAGGCAGTTTACTAAGGTAAATAACTTTGAATTGTTTCCCTTGTTTTAAATTTCACAAATTGAACGTTTATTTTTGAAATTGTAAATTTTTTAATTTAGATTAGATTATTGAAATGGCAACCACACATGAATGAGGATGGAATGTAAGATGATCGTGGCGCGATCTTGTAGTCTTGTTACTGACTAAGGCTGACATGTTCCTTAGACAGGACTGTTAATTAATAGCCCAACAGCCGATGACAACTAATGGACCTACAGTTTAACGTGGAATCTGAATCACGGCATCTGAATTACGAATTGGTCTAACATTATGATGATTATTTGAGGATGGCCTTTGCGGATTAACGTGGTATTAAAAAGTGCGGACGTTAATCCACACATTTAACAGTAAATCCACCGACCATCTCTCACAACTATCCACAATTCGTGACCTCCACGACCTCCTGGATTACAGGACGTCACCACCGTCCCACTCATAAAATGTATAAAATGATTTTTGGATAAACTTAAAAAATTATGATAGTTTTAAGATAGGTTGTAAATTTACGTAAGGGAGCCTGTATGTTTCAGTCCACTGATAATGTTTATTGAACTTGTACCAAACCTATAAAGCCACAAATAGCTCTGCTACATAGTGTAATGCTAGGGTAAAAGGTGAAAACCTAAAACCTTTCGACCCGCAACTTGAATATATCGTTCAAAATACAATTCGTTACAAGAAAAAAATACTGTATTTTTATTTAGTAGGTTAGATTAGTAGAAACATGTTGTAATTGAACAACTCTAGGGTTAAAACTGTGCTTTAACTGAACGCAGCGAATGTTTATATTTACTAATAGTTCATAGTTATTAATTATTTAACTTTGTATTTATCAATTGAATGGTGTAATACGGTGTATCTCGTCTAAAACGTTTGGAACTCCGTTTTTAAACATTTTTACGAAATAAACTCATATTTTTACACAAAAAAGACATAATCTGGTGAGAATTTACCCATAATGTTATGGGGAACGGTCCAAACCTTGGTCTTGTTATAACATAACGCGAACTTATTTTTATAGTCCATCGCCAAATTAGAAACTGGGTTCAGATTTGTTCTTGCAGTTTGATTAAAATCTTTCTTTATAACTAGTCAAAAACTAGCTTTTAACACGGTTTTGAAAATTATATTTCAAAAACGAAAGTTAAAGATTGATATGTATGTGGATTTTCATATAACAACTATTCTTCATTGATAAAAAGAGTTTTTTACAAACAATACTAAAATGTATTTAATTTTGTCTTTTAAAAAGATACCTTATATTACTAAATAAAATCGTTATTAAATTATTTATTACAATTATTTAGTTACGTTTTCTTTTTTTAACAACATAATAATTTCGTTTCATTCTGTTTGTTACCCTCTAAACTAAGTTATATAAATGTTTTTTTACAGATAAACTTATTCACATTATAATGTTGAAGAATTATAATCACAATAACTTTTATAAGACATAATTTTACAAAGGTACAGTATTGACAGTCGAGGAGATCTAAATATTAAATACTGTACAGTTAAATTTTAACATGATTGTGAACCAAATCTCGATAAAATTTTCTGAAAAAAACCTAAAAGTGTAATTATCTTAATGTGCCACGACAATGTGTTTAACGAATTTCCTATGGTAGTGAGCAATTCACATGACTTGCATGGTGATAGTTAAACCCGAAACCATGAAAATTCAAAATTTGGGTTGGAAGTTCATTTAGTTGAGTTTTAACGATACATCCACCAATTGATAAAATGTTGTATGTTATTTTACTTACTGAACAGCCTTAATATAAGCAGATTACTTTGTAAAACAACCTTAATTTATTGCAGCAAACCTGCATACTCAGTCCTATTCAATTACTATTATGGGAATAATGCTCTACTTACGTCAGCATGCTGCGTGCGATCTCGTTTATAATTTGACATTATTTTTGGGAAACACAAAAAAATTCACAAACATTCGTAAATTAATTTTCCTATAATCATGAAAATAATTTAATCGTTGCAGAAACGTGAACGAAATTCGCTTGCGACTACCTCACCTTTAATACAGAATGCTTTTGAAATGTAGAGTAAAATGTAATAAGTTCAGAAAGACCTTAGATTGGAACTTCAAAGGCTCTAGCTGCATTAGACGGACTTTGAACCTCGGCATTATATGGAACCCTGCTCCTTATCCCACTTTGCCGCTCCATTTTCGTATCTCCACTTATTCACTGGAAAGCGATTTAAGTTTATACGCTTTTATATTTCATACCCAGTTGAACTAGTTCTACAAAGTGTATATTTTTAGAACGAGCTGTAAAGGTGAAACAGATATTATTAGAAATATAATAAATTTAAAGTATTTCGATGATTATCTTTTTCTTCATCTTTCTCTAAATCTCCTTTGATAAATTTTTAAATATATACCTATAGTTGTTCTTTGTTTGAAATTCATCTTTGAAACGTAGCTTTTATGTTTGGATTATGTTAAGAATCAAGAGCTTTATTGACCTTTTACAAGGAATAGCCATTTTCAAAATATATCAAGTGTATAGTTGAAATTAAAATTAAAATTGAAGAACAATATCTAATCTATATTTATAACTAGCCAAAGTACCCGTTCTTCGTACGGGTTAAAAAGGCTGAAAGGTGTAGGCTCTACTGATACATTTAAGTTATTGTTAATTAATTCTTCATTGTTTACAAAATGACAAAACACGAGTGTCTACAACATTTCAAAGTAACATCTGTCAAATATTAGGAGAGGATAAGGATTAATGTAATAGAAGACAGTCGTCGGGAAAAACTTAAAATCTACCATTCCGCTATTTCTAATAATTCACTTATTTCGATCCAGCAGGTTATCTGAAAAATCAACTTTATTTCTTCTTCTTCCCGAACTGTCAAAATGTAAAGTAAACGGATGTTGACATTAAAAACTTTAAACATTGAATCCCAGAGTATTTACAGCAACCATGTCTTCTGCTTTTTGAACTGTCAAATTTTAGTGTTCACAGCTGTTGACATTCCAGTAATTTTTTGTTTTCAGTCTCTAAAAATGTAAACATTGAAACTTAGGACGTTCACAGGGCGTAGCCCGAGAGGATTTTAAGGAAATGAGTATGCCAATGTGTTGCATGAGTTTAAGAACTAACTTTGTGTAAAATTTCAAACCGGTCGGTTCAGTATTTTTCGCATTTACTTGCCACAACAAACCCACAAACAATCCCACAAACCCACAAACAAACATACAGAAACCACCTCTTCTTTATAATATTATAGATTATGTTAAAAAATTCATTTAAACAATAAAATGAAACTTAAATTAGCCATTCAATTTAACTTTAATTCCATTCAAATTAACTAATTTTACTGAATGTTCTAACTCACCTGAAGACGGTATTAGACTTAAGATTTCGAAACGTCGTCATTTTTGTTTTACTTATCGTACTGGAGAATGTTCGCAGTTGAAATTCGAGTAACATAAATGGTTAACCCGTAGTGTTTTAAAATATAAAATTTATATACAGTAAATTATTTTTACATAATTATTTGCTTAGGTAGGCTAATGTTCCATTGTATTACCATTACCATTTGAAATGGCGACCTACCCAGGTAGGTATTTTAAGCCAAGTATGAATGAGAAATGATTGTGGGATGATTGTGGCGCGATCTTGTAGTCTTGTTACTGACTAAGACTGACATGTTCCTTAAACAGGGCTGTTAATTAATAGCCCAACAGCCGATGGCAACTAAGGGACCTACAGTTTAACGTGGAATCCGAACCACGACCTCTGAATTACGAACTGGTCTAATCATGAGGATGGTTTTTGCGGATTAACGCAGTATTCAATAGTGCGGACGTTAATCCACACAAGAGAACACTACACCCACCGACCATCGCTCACAACTATCCACAATTCGTGACCTCCAAGTAGCTGGATTACAGGATGTCGTCACCATCCCAGTCATAAAATATTATGCCCGATACGCTTAAGTCTGAATATTGTCTGAATATCTGAATATTAAGTGAGAACAAGGAGTTATAAAAAACTACGAATAATGTACATTTATTGTGAACTATTTGGTATGTATATTTTTATAACAAATAACAAATTTGTTGGAGCTATAAAATTAGACAACATTACGATTAGTTCTTAGATTGCTTTTTTTACGTTCCAAAACGTACATAGATATCATTATGGAGAAAAAACGTTAGCAAATGTTAAATATTTCAAATTCTGTCTACAGTTTTGGTTTTTCAAAGAGAAGACTAAAAGTTCACTAGTAAAACAAATTAAAGAAAAACACCAATATATGCATTATGCCATGTAATGCAAAAACTACACAGTTTTAAAAGAGGTTTAATGATTAACCATGATTTTGTTACTATATGAAAACATATTAGACTAGTACATTTTGTTATTTACTCGTATTAGGACAATTTCTCAACAATCTCAGCCAAAAAGTATCGGGGCGTGTTTTGTAATCCAGCTACCTGGAGGTCACGAATTGTGGATAGTTATGATATTCGGTGGATATGATGTTCTCTGGTGTGAATTAACGTCAGTAACATTAAATACTTCGTTCACAATCAAATGCCATCCCCACAATTAGACCTGTTTGTAATTAAAAGGCAAAAGTAGTTTGGATTCCTTGTTAAACTTTAGTTCCTTTAGATGCCTGTGACCAGCAGGTTTAACAATTCTGTCTTAAGAAAATGTTAGCCTTAATCAGTAACAAGACTATATAATATTGCACTACAATCATCTTACATTCATACTTAACTTAAAATACCTGGGTAGAATTTAAGAAAGGTAATTTTGAAAAAGATTCATTTTAAAATAATCACACATATTCGACGACACGTGACGAAGCCAAAAAATGTTTAAAGTTTTGACATGGATATGTCTTAGCTCTGGGGGGGGGTTGTTGGTGATTTTTAAGGTGGAAAACATGTAACAGGTTTCCATAGAAACTACCAGATGAGTTATTGTATTGAAATTTTAATATTAAAGAATGAGAACAGCTGTTAGATGAACTAAAAATTTCCTTTCGACATATCCATGATCTAACCTAGTTCCCACAGGGAAGTAAATACAAACCTTTTTTTAAAACAGAAGTGCTGTATCAGCAAAGTATTCCCTCGCGACATCTCTGAACTCTACAACTATCATATATCATGTTTATATTAGCCACTAATTAGATTCCAACTCAGCTAGAGTACCTCAATGAGGTTCATATGGGAATAGGAATTGTGCTGGGTTTGACCTGGTATGACTTTAGAAATTACTATAGTTCTTATTCGTCTCTTGTATAGTGTACTTCAGAATTTAATCAAAACTATGTGTAAATAGAAGCGGAATTTCTAATTTTATTGATAACGAATACAAATTGTTTTTGCTACTTAATTTGCATTTTTCATCCTTCCTGTATGTGCATATATGTTTCCGTATTTGTACGACAATCTGTTTTATCGATTAGGCCTATATTTTATTATTGGTGGTTTTTGAAGATTAACTTTATTCCGAATATCTATGAAACCAGACTACATAGAGATCTGAAATTAATCTTTTCAATTAGTTTATTAAAAATTTCGGTAGACATAATTGTTTGTTTTCATTCAATATAAAAAGCTTATGTTTTAAAAACACAACATTTTAATGTCAATTTCTTTTATAATAAAGACTGTAGTGAAACAGTCTAAGGAACCAGATATGTGCACTGTTTTTATAATTTACATATTTTGTATTTGTCTTAATGGTTCCTGAGTTATGCTTCTTCAATCTTTCAAAAAACTAAATTACGAAAAATCGCAAAAAACTAAAATAACTCTGGAACTCCTTTAAAGGTTCTCCTTAAAGGTATTGAGAGTTGGGGGAATTTTTTGGTAAACAAATTTGAATACAAATACTTCAACTGGAACTCAAGAGGATGATCCGAAAGAAAATGGCTGCACTTTTAAATCTCCCGATTTAAAATAATTGTTACATAATTCTAAAGAGAAATTCTAAAGAACAACATATAGTAAAAGAAAACGTTTTTTTCGATTTGCAAGAGTTTTCTACTTAGTAGAACTGAGTGTTATATGTTTAATAAAAAACATATCTTCAGAAAATGTTTGGCACTCCTTCATTATTAAGGCGAATGGTAAAGTGTGATTGGTGTTGGATCGTATAACCATTTTCAAATCATTTTGTTATATAAATGGCTTATGCTGTTTTAAACTAGTCAATTGAACAATTAAAATGTTAATAATCTTAAAATTACCTTTTGAAAATCTTAATGGTTACTAATTGTTGTATCCAGGGGTACGGAATGAATTCAAATTTAGTTAACAGTGACAGTAGAATGACACGTACTTTCTTCTTTAAGTAAATTTGATAAAACAATTAATTATATCCTTCAATACTTATTTAAATATTAATTTGGAAATTTAAAGTTTAAAAACAATCATTTAATTTCTTAAACCAACAAAAAGATTAAAAAATTTAAAATAATAGTTAAATCATTTTGGAGACATAACCCCCTCTCCTTCACGAAACAAAAAACTGTACAAAAAAACAGTACCAAAAAACTGTTACGAAAAAAGTAATGCCAAAATATTTTAAGTGTTTTAAAGTGGTTTTTAAGTATTTTTAAGTGGGTTTTCTCGGGTAATCTAACCTGGCACATCATATCAAGTTTCATGAAAAATTAAAAAAAATGGAAAAATATATTTTTGACATGGATATGTCTTAGGTCTGGGGGGTGTTAGTGATTTTTAAGATGGAAAATATGTAATAGATTTCCATAAAAACTACCGGAGCTATCGTATTGAATTTTTAATACTTAAAGAAAAAAGAGAATGTTTAGATGAAATGGAAACATTCAATTTAAACATATCCATGATCTAATTTATTTCCCACAGGGAAGTAAATACAAACTTTTCAAAATTCTCCTTAAGAATTACAACATTTTTATTCGTATTTTTTTACATTTTTAAGTTGTATTTTGTCAATTTTGATATTTTAAACTTTTATTTTCACATTTTTATTGGTTTTAGGGTTAAAAATCAATAATGAAAAAAGGTATAAAAATCAGGAGGTCAGTGTGTTTTCGGTGTCTGTACTAAGACAGATTCAGTCCGAAAACCACTTCTTCGACACGATAAAACAATAGATTTATAGAAAAATTAGTTGGTGTAGTAAGGCCAACTATACTAAATGGTAACCTAAACAATGTCTTGCTCTGTTCCGCAGTTCCGGTAATATTGTTATCACCAGTTTCCACTTGGTCAACTTCCGTACTCCTCACCTTATCACCAGAATGTCTCTGTATTGAACTGGTGAACTCATTTATGTTGGTAACTGGAAACTTCGCCGGATTACAAGTCCCGTTTATTAGTTTCCCAGGTGGCTGATCTCCTGTGGAAACTTTTAGCTGAGTACAGCTGGATTTAGTGTTCAGAGAATACATTGGATGTGTTTTAACTCGTATTAATATCTACTATTTATCTCATAAATAAAATTAGAGCTTTTTACCTTGCTTGGAATTATGATAATTTAATTTTTTTACACTTTATACACTAATTAAACCCTCATGCAACAAGCCTACATATTCTTTCCCATGTTAACCTTACGTAGAATGGGAAAATAATTCTCATATTTATCAACACACATTGATAAAACTTGTTAAAAATGTGTGTCGTATATTATAATAATTATTATGTTATTGGACTACCAACTGGAAAAACAAAATTTACCGGACTCAAATTTTGGTTTACCTTGTTCAAGCTTGTTAATGTTATTTTAATAAATATATTTACATTATATGTTATATTATTATATTATCTGTAGTTATCGTCTATTACTACATATTTTTATTTTAACTGTTTATTTGTAAATTATTGTCCAAAGGCTTGTTGTTATTACTAGCACTTCTTGTTGTTGTTTGCTAGTTAAAACTGTATTTTTGAATACGTTTGAAATGCCACTTAATATCAATATTAGGTGCCTGCCTTTAACCACTATTATTGGTTGTGAAAGACATGAAATCTATAGTGAAAATTGAATCTCGGACCCCACTGAGAAATTTTTCAAACTCAGTGGGAGCATGATTATGTAAAATAATAAATAAATAAATTTGGAAATTCCCTGAGTACGCAGGATTACTGCGATGGGGGTACTCATTTATTCAATTAGTTTTTACTTATTTAAATTTCATATAAGAATTTAGCCATAACAATACGCATATTTATTTTTAACACTGAATCAATCATACAACCCGTAAAAAGGATGGACTAACTTCTAGTAGATTCTAAAACATCAACAGCGAGCTTAATACTAACCTCATTCAATTTTTAAAATATGATATTAAAAAACAATAATAATAAAAGTAGATAATAATAAACACAGCTTTAAAAGATAAATTTAAAATCTTCATGCAAGCTTTGCATTGACAATCTTTACAAAAAAATTATAATATATACTGTATATAGCATTGTTAATAAATTTATCCTTTTGATAAAAGTAAAAAAAACTATAGGTTTATTTGAATTTGTTCAGTTTAACTGGTTTGAGAAAGAGTTTTTTTTTATTTCACGACAAGAAGCATTGTTATTTTAGTTTAAATTAATATATACCCCAATATTTTATACGTTTAACAATCATGTACTGAACCTTGTCTGTCTTAATTTTATTTTTATCTTTGTAAATTTTAAATGTAATAAATTTGAGCTTACTCTAAGCAAAACTGGATATAAAATTCATTGAAAATGACAAAATAATATTGTTCAACGCGTTTATATTCTCTTTAAACCTTTTAGCAAAACGGTAAATTTATTTCCCGCAGCGGGATTGTGGCAATACTGATTTACCGGTTCCAAAGCTTCCGGTAAAACCACCTTTATAAAACTAGATTTACCACCATCACTAAATTTAAACATTTTCTTTAAGTAATGCGCAAAGTTTTCTGTGATTCGACTTCATGGGATAATTGTGTTAGTTTAAAATTTATATTTTATAATAATTACCACATATATTGCTAACAATATATCTAACGTATCTATAAAGATTAATCTATCTACGAAGATTTTTAAGATTTGAAAATGGTTAGTATTGCATTTTTACTTATTTTGTGGCTGTGATTTCAAAAGATAGGATATTAAAATTTCTATTCAAGTGAGAAAGAGAAACGGAATTCGAAACAAAGAAATAAATAGCTGTAAAAAACTCTTGGATTAAATTTAATTTTTTTTCAACACAACAGAAAAATTGCGAAATTTATTAAGATCCTTTTTTTCTTCACCAAATTTGTATAGTATTTAATAATGGTTAACAAATTTTATTTTTAAATTAGAGCTGATCTCAAAGGGCTCCGCTTCGTGGAAGGGGGAATTGGAAAACTTTGTGTTGCTAGTTACAAGACCGGCTGCTTTATTCAAATATACTTTGTCCAAGTAATTAAAAATTGTATAGAGGTTCTCAAAGAGATAATTAATCATGTTTGAATATGTGACTTCGAAAAGAAAAAAGTTTTCGTAGAAATTGCTGATTTTAAATCTAATTTTAACTATAAAAATATTACGTAGGAAATTTACATGCTATAAATCCGATTTATTCTGTGTAATTAGAAGTCAAAGCTTGATATTATGTTGCAATGTTACAAACCTAGAAAAAATGTATTTATTTACTTTCCTGTAATAGGTTAGATAATAGATATTTTTGTAGGGAATGCTTCCTCTAAACAGCTGTTTAGTCGTCCTAACCATGTGACGTCACTTCCGTAACATTTTTTGTGTCATGCAAATCACTTCTTAAAGCTCATCCATGTCAAAAGTTCCAAAAGTATTGCTTACTCTTGGTTGAATTAAATTTTGACATGGATATGTCTTAGCTCTGAAGGAGGGGGTATTGGCGATCAGTCAGACAAAAATTTGTAACGGAAGTGCCATCATAATGTTTGTAAGAACAGCTGTTTACAGGAACTGAAAACATTACCTCTAGACATATCCATGATCTACCCTATTTCCTCCAGGGAAGTAAATACAATCTTTTTTATCTCTTTTTTCATCTTTTTTTATTAAAATTACAAGTATTTTCTTAAATATTCTCTAGGTGTTGTTCAAACAAACACCAATCTACCCTTAAATTTACTGTTTTAATAGGTTTTAGTTTTAGTTTTTACTTAAAACATTTTTGTATTTTTTACTAACTTTTGTACCAGCCACTGTTGTACATTGTATTATTCATATTAATTTTTGACATAGTAAAGACAAATTCTTTCTAATCAAACTAAAATGCTCATAATTTACTGTCTCAATGATTTAAATTAAACAGTATTTTTAACGATTGAATTAAATTAAACACTTGAAAATATGTAAGAATATTAAGAATTTTTTTAAGTTTCCATTTTCTTCAATCGATTCACAGAATTTTTAAACCAGTATTACCAATATTTCTATGAACTATTCACAATTATTGAAACAGTTTTAATGTTATTTATTCATAAATGTTATTTTTCCAGTTTATATTTTGAGATTTCCTTTTTTTGTCGCATGCTTAGTAGATTATCAATGAATTTAAAAGATAAATTCAATACGCTAGGTTATCCCTATAGTTTATAAGATTAATAGTATATGTGTAAGTATTTCATAATGTCTCTTAATTTCAATTAAATTTCTATTTTAAAACCCAATCAAGAGTCTAGTCAATGAAGCTATTGTATCATTAAAACGTACTAATACTCAATGTTCAATATTAAGTTGACATTAAATTTATTTACGTTATTATATATTAAAGACAATATATAAAGTTTATTTCAAACTTGAATATGCGTGAATAACACATTGTTTTCAGGGATCAATCAGTAAGTAGCCTTGCCCTAAAATTATTGGCTATGAGAAAATATAAACCTGGCAATAAACTTATAGGTATAAGCGGATTATGAGGTTCAATTGTCAACAACAATCCGACAATCGGATTACTCTATGGAACCAGCAATACAATTGTGATCAGCTGACTGCGCCAGTCACGTGATCAGTATTCCCGCCGATACCAGCTGTTTGTGCGGATCACCTGATCGGTATTGGCAACCGACGATGTTGCGTCTATTATATTTCCAAACTATAGTGTATATACGATTACAATACACCCGCATATAAACTCAATGTTAACTTATTTATCATATCTCACAAACTACTAAACATAACAACTTGTTTTTTAATTTAAACTTAAAGCTTCGATTAAATATTTATTTTCTCAGTCTGATATGTACATTTTGTAATACCATTCCATATTTAATCACTAGTATTATATATCGTTGTAAAGAGGAGAGAAAAAAATTTAAAAATAAGTTTTGGGTTGGACTACCCTTAGATACGAGAATGTGAAAAATTTGTATATTTTAATATATTGCAGACCTTAATTTCCAATAAATTAACACTAAAAAAAGCTTTAAAGAATTCAATAAAGATTTCGTGTGTCGAACTATTAAATAACTTAATCGTTGTGTTATATTTAATTGTCTTAATTCATTAACTTTTCACACATAAATAACATAGTAGTCTTCGTAATTTGTAAGAGTTTCAAAACATAACACTATTATAAAACTAATGATTACCCTACCATATTACTTTGGATTATTCATACTTTTCAAATTAAAATTAGCTTGTAGATTGATATTCAAAACACGCCATTTATAGTAGTTTATGCAACGATTGTATTATGAATGACTTAAAACGCCACGAGTAAGATGAAGATGAAGAAGTTAGAATACGAGCAAATGAGTGTTCTAAACATCTCACGAGTGACTTTAAAGCATAAAGCAATCGTTGCATACACTATTTTATCTACGACCAACAATATTTAGACTTAAAAAAAGATTTGTTTATTTCATTTACCTACGACGCGTCGTGCGCCTCTACTGGCTGTTGCTAGGTCGAGCCGTCGAGTTGTTACTAGTAATTTTTAGATTTCGTAGGTAGTTGGTTGTTAATTACAACATTAAATTTTGCATTTATCTCTTCCGGAATTAAATTGAACTCCTCACTGCTTTAACCAATCATTTTGGGAATGGCACAATACTCACATTTGAGGTTAGGCACTAAAAATTTTAAATCAGCTGATTACTTTATTGGTATTTTTGCAATGATCGTTGATAATAGTACTTTCTATAATTAATTATTAAACAATAATAGTTCTCACCTGTGCCTTGTGGTTAGATTGTTCCAGGCCACAGAGTCTGGCTGGTCCGTGGCGGTCTGGCTACGTCATCACAGCAGCCATGTGACCTCTCCCTCCCCCTCCACTCCCTGCATCCGTACCCTGCAACACGACGTCACAGTCAGTACCAGAGTCTACGTCATCACAGCAGCCATGTGACCTCTCCCTCCCCCTCCACTCCCTGCATCCGTACCCTGCAACACGACGTCACAGTCAGTACCAGAGTCTACGTCATCACAGCAGCCATGTGACCTCTCCCTCCCCCTCCACTCCCTGCATCCGTACCCTGCAACACGACGTCACAGTCAGTACCAGAGGCTACGTCATCACAGCAGCCATGTGACCTCTCCCTCCCCCTCCACTCCCTGCATCCGTACCCTGCAACACGACGTCACAGTCAGTACCAGGGTCTACGTCATCACAGCAGCCATGTGACCTCTCCCCCCCTCCACTCCCTGCATCCGTACCCTGCAACACGACGTCACAGTCAGTACCAGAGGCTACGTCATCACAGCAGCCATGTGACCTCTCCCTCCCCCTCCACTCCCTGCATCCGTACCCTGCAACACGACGTCACAGTCAGTACCAGAGGCTACGTCATCACAGCAGCCATGTGACCTCTCCCTCCCCCTCCACTCACTGCATCCGTACCCTGCAACACGACGTCACAGTCAGTACCAGAGGCTACGTCATCACAGCAGCCATGTGACCTCTCCCTCCCCCTCCACTCCCTGCATCCGTACCCTGCAACACGACGTCACAGTCAGTACCAGAGTCTACGTCATCACAGCAGCCATGTGACCTCTCCCTCCCCCTCCACTCCCTGCATCCGTACCCTGCAACACGACGTCACAGTCAGTACCACTACGTCATCACAGCAGCCATGTGATGCATCCATCGTCACAGTCAGTACCAGAGGCTACGTCATCACAGAATCCATATGTATATACATAGTCTGTATACACTAACTTGGTCGACCCTTTGCTACCTGTGCGTCCGGCCCAGGGCGGCCATAAATTTCTTCCTCCCTCGCGTATCTGTGTGACCTATTAGTGATACCACTATATTAACTAACTTTTTAAACGACTCGGAATTTTTCATTTTTTCGTGACATTTCGGGTAAGTTAAAAAAATAAGGAAAATTATATCAAACACAATAGTGTTTGTTCTCTTTAAACTATTGATTTGTACAGATTTCTTCAATCTTAGAGAAAAATATAAATTTTCATCCCTCTCACTGAGGGTAAGAAATTAAGATAAATTAACTTCTTATTTTTATGATTTTTGATTAATACAAGTTCGGGCCAAGGGTGCCCCACTGAAACTATTATTTGAAAACCACTAATGTACATGAATACAGGGCGTACGATAAACCGATTACACAATGAAGATAATCTTTATCAATCTAAATACATAAATAATTTTACTCCTGCAACCTTTTGAAATACCAAAAGTATCCAGGCAAACAACAGTTTTCGTGCTCAATATTTTTTATACAATTTCATAACTATTCCCCTATCCAATACCAACGTATAAATCCACTTAATATTCAACACTCAGCAAACCACTCGCAATATAGGAATGGAATTGAAAGGGTTTCCATGTACGTGTGTCAATAACACATCGAGCAGCGATCTTCATTCAGATATACCTCCAAAATCAAACTATTCTATCAATCGTGGTTCATAGAAGCAGAAAGGGATTACGATATTATAA
The DNA here is from genome assembly GCA_023375725.1 of Nephotettix cincticeps. NCBI lineage: Eukaryota > Metazoa > Arthropoda > Insecta > Hemiptera > Cicadellidae > Nephotettix > Nephotettix cincticeps. The sequence continues at coordinate 140,982,746 of CM041786.1, forward strand.
TTATATTCCGGTGAAAGAATGAGTGCCTAATTCCTATTTCTAAACTCTAATTGTTTCGTTATCTATAATATTATAAAATAATGTTTCTGTATATGTTTGTTTTGTATTTGTTTGTGGTTTGTTTGTGCAGTAAATCAAAAATACTGAACCGACCTTTGAAATTTTACACAAAGGTAGTCTATATGCAACACACAGGATACTATTTTTAAAATCCTCTCGGCTACCCTTGAACGTTGTAAGTTTCTATGTTTACATTTTTAGAGAATAACATAACTTACTTGAATGTCAACAGCTGAATACTAATTTACAGCAAAGAAAAGAAGAGCTGCCGTGACCGTCTTAGGTTTTCAATATTACATTTTTATGACAATGTTTCACTATATATTGAACAGTTCGGGAAGAAAATAAAGTTGATTTTTCAGATAAACAGCTGATTAATTAGTGAATTATTTCATAGCGGAATTAGATAATTTTTTTATACTGTTTATACATTAATCCTTTATCCTCTCCCACTATACATATGTTACTTTGAAATGTTGTAGACATGTTTTTGTCATTTTGAAACAATGGTTAATTCAATACCTTAAATGTATCATGATAATTCAGTTTTTACGTCGAAGAAATCTTTCAAAAACATTATTGAAATTTTCGTACATGATGTTTATGTTTGAAATGGCCAATAAATAAAATATGGCCGCGTACCGCAGGACGTTTATACCTCGAGCCAGTAAAAAATGTATCTATATTTTTGGTGGTGTACAGCTTTTATCACTTTGAATATCAATCACTAGTGATTAAAATGTCGTCCGATGTACCTTTAAAACGATTAAAATAGTGTTCCGTGGGTCACTCGAGTGTGACGAATACTCTTAAATCTGAAAGATCCGTTTCAATAAATGAAAAAGAAGATACGGATGAGTTCCATTACATTTCAGATTTGGAACTGGATGAAGAAATCAAGCCTACTTCAGGCTAAACAAAACAGTTTAGTGAAGTGTTGTCACTAGTTGAAACATATTAAGAAAAATTTACAGGAAATCAATCGCAAAGGAAGATTGTTGCTGTTTGCTTATAGGGCAATGAGTCAGAAATTCTTTGCGCATGCAAGACAAAAGAATTAAAATTCGCTAGCAGTACTCGACACTACCGCACGCCGCGTGCGCGCGGTACTTTGGCTTCATTTGATAACATACGAATTTAAAATCGCGTCCGCCGCTATGAGCTCGTGAAAATGAATATGTCCTTTATGCGTAGCCAAAATACTCATCCGATCGCCAAGAAATTTTAGAAAATCGCTCTATATGTGTACGGAAAGGTTTTAGTGAAAAATATTTTTTTCGAAACTCCATAACTTTCCATTTTATAGCGTTTTAAATTTCTTAAGTTAACCTTATGGGGACTAAGTTTGTTTACAAATTTTCTATAATCAAAACATTTGATTTCTTAATGTAGGCTGGTTTACTTTCCATTAGCGATATGCTTTACTATCCAATGCGGTCTTCATCATTCATAATGTAAAACTATGAAGTAAATATGTGCTGTACAAAATTAGCAGCATTATTCGCCACGTTATAGTTGACTATTTTTAAGGATTGTGTATGTATTTATTTTTTTTATTTTATGTCTGATTAAACGTCACGTGTTTATATGTAGGCAAAATAAAAAATATGTTTATACTTATTACGTTTACTATTATAATCAGCTGTTGTATATCTTTCATATAAAAGCCGTATTGAAGTTAGGTTTAGTTTCGGTTTAGGTTGGATTAGAAAATTGTGAATCAATCCACTCAGATTTATTTGTTTTGTGGGAATTTTATTAATATGTCTTATCGTTTCAGTATTACTATTAACTATACCACGACCCAGAATATCGACACAACGAAGTCGTAATGCTATTCGACTTCAGAACATGGCCAATTTTAAAATAACATATATTTACTGTTAGGCGTTACGAAGTTCGCCGGGTCAGCTAGTAGGTTATAAAAATATAAAATTCAGTATTAATTTTATAATTTGTTCTTACTAATATATATAACTTTATATACTAAAGGCTACTTTAGTCAAAAGTCGTATATAAAAAGGATTTAATGATCGCAAGATGAAGAATACATCTATAAGTGTAATGGAATTTATATCATTTAAATTTGAAATTACATAACCCTATATTTTTTTAATAAAGCTTTGGATAAATTTGTGAACATTAAGTTGCGAACAATCTAAAGTTAAAAGTTTATGTTTATGCTGATATAATGTTTTATTTTGTAAATATTTCCGAATATTATCAATTCCAAACACTAGAAGACTTTAGAATGTACATTTGTTTTAAATTTATTGATTGAAATACCCCCGTCACAGCAGACCTGCGTACGCAGCGAATTTCCAAATCAATAATAATATATAAAAGGTTTGAACAATATCCGTAATAAATAAATAGAGTTTGCCTATTCTCTATAAGATTAACATGAAAAAGCGTTTGCAGCTTGCTGCTTTGAAGAATACATAAACTATGATTTTTAACCATAAATAGATTTATATCAACAACATAATGCTTAATACCACGTTTCATCCAAAAATATAGATTAATTAGTGAAATATTAATTTTTTTTCCATATGATTAGTATTGGAGCCTTAAAACACAATGTACTGTGTTTACATGTTTTAATATCTCGGTAACCGTTAGAGTTAGAGCAAAACATTAAGGAACTAAATTGTGTAATTGTGTAATTTTTGAGCTGATTCTAATGGTTGAAGATAGAACTTGCAATTTTTAAAAATTACACATTGAAGACGCAAAACCCCCGATTTTTGGGGTACAAACAACCCCCACCAAATACCCCACCCGATAGACCAGTATGTCTGGATTACGAATTCGTCCGATACGATGTAGGAATACACATATCTACCAACTTTGGTCGGAAACACTACTGTTTTTGGCCTCTTAGAACCTCAAAACGAAAAAGTAACATGGTACCGGCCTTAAATCTTCCAAGGAGATCTACAGTAATAGCTTCTTCCCTTTGGGAAATTCGCTAAAGAGTAAAAATTTAAAATGTTCCTGTTTTTTCATTCCATTTATTGCACTTTTCAGAGTAATTAAATTACTGAACCTGTACAATTAGTATTCCCAAAGGGGCTTGGAGCGGGAGTGGAGAGTTGGGATCAAATTATTGCAGTGGCGCTCTCCAACTGACACTGTTACTCGATCATCGTTGCAAACTCGGGACTCATACATCCCGTGTACGTCAGTACACATTATGACCAAATATACATAAATTCATTTTTGATTACATTTTTGATATTATTAACTAACACTTCTTTACACATTGTAAAACGCCTTCACGACAAAGAATATTTACCAAATACATGTAATTTTATAACTAACTAGCTGACCCGGCGAACTTCGTAACGCCTCACAGTAAACACATGTTAACTTTAAGATTGGCCATGTTCTGAAGTCGAATAGCAATACGGCTTCATTGTGAAAGGTTATATATTCTGGGTCGCGGCAGAGTGAATAACAATACTGAAACGATAAAACATATTAATATCATTCCCATAAAACAAATAAATCTGAGTGGATTAATTCACAATTTTCAAATCCAATCCAAACCCTAACGAAACCTAACTGTAATACGGCTTTTATAGGAAAGATATACAACAGCTGATTATTATAATAAACGTAATAATATAAACATTGTAATTATCATATAAACACGTGATTTTAATCAGACAGAAAATAAAAATATAAATACATAATCCCCCAAAACCGTAAAGTATTAACGTGGTGAATAAAGCTGTAAATTTTTGACAGTACAAATTTACCTTATAGTTTAACATTAATGAATGATTCAGATGGCATTGGATAGTAAAGCATACGGTATTGCTAATGGAAAGTAAACCAATCAGCTGTAGCTAAGAAATCAAATGTTTTCATGTAGACAATTTGTAAACAAACTTACTCTCCATAAGGTTAACATTAGAAATTTAAAACGCCATAAAATGGAAACTTATGGGGTTTTCGAAAATATTTTTTCACTAAAACCTTCCCGGACACATATAAAGAGCAACTTCCTAAATTTCATGGCGATCGGATGAGTAGTTTGGCAACGCATAAAGGACATACATACATACATACATACAGACAGACAGACATACAATCAATTTTATATATAGAGATTTGAATTGCTGTAAAGGTGATTTTGTAGTATCCTAATGGAGTATTTAACCGCTTTTGAAGCCATAATGTTAAAAACCTTTCCATCTAAGTTAAATTTCCTCAAAAATTCTTGCACCGATTCTAGAATGGTTTCTCTTGCGCCAATTAAAATCCCAAATATTTCAAATTCTTTTATCTTATATTTGTCGATGCAGTGGGCAGAAGGGATAGTGTTTTTGTAAATATTGATTTGTTCTGTAGGCTGATCCACTCCACTCTCAAACTTTATAGTTGGATAAACTATGATGCCTTGACCTTTTTTTCTGTCAATAATTACCATATCAATTCGCCTTATTGACCCATTTATTTCGGTAGCAGTGACTTCCTCATTAACTTCATATTTACCTTTGGCTCTAAACTGGTCAGCAATTATTCGTCTTATTGCTTGGTGTCTTGTGTTACAAAGATTACTCTGTGGACGATTTCCATGAACATGGGCTAAAGATTCAACAATATATTTCTCAGTGCAGGAACAATTTGTATTTACCAGGCTGTAAAATGATCAAAGATACTCTGGTGTAAGATGATATAGTCTGTCTCAATTTTTCAAATGTGTTTAATGTTTCAAGTCCACATGAGTTCACTGATTTCTTACAAACATTTTGGCTTAAAATAACTGTATAGCCCAGAAATTAGAAGAAGTAAAAATCCTCTTCACACTGTGAGAAACATGATTCATCCAGTTTGAAATTTTCTTCACCTCATAGTAAATCTGCTTTACACGGTGGAAAATTTACGTCACATTTTGGAAAAACTGTTCCCCCACAAGAAAACCTACGTTCCTTTATGGTAAACCTGCTTGAACCTGTTAAAAACACTGCTTTTCCATAGGGGTTATCTATTTTGACAGACTGGTAAATATTTAGCTTACGGTTATCTTATTTTCATCTAAATCCAGAAAAATGTTTATTTCCTTAAATAAAAGCTAAATGAAACCAAACTTAGACCGATCCAAAATCTAACTCAAATGAAAGCTAAAAACAATACAACTTACAAACATTCAAATTAACCCGACCATTTTTAACTGATAAATAACTAATATAAAAATCAGTTCTCTCAAAATTAAAATAAAACAATCCAGTGTGAGACAAAGATCACACAGTTGAACTTCAAAGTGAACAACCTACAAAGCTTTTACGATTCTGAGACTGAGCCCAAACAGGTCTTATTGCTTCTATCTTTCTACGGAAAGGCTTCCATAAAAATAAAAGCTGCTATTTCATTTCCTAATCATTACGAAAACAGGTGATAAAGAATGATCGGTTAGGGGTTTGGTACAAATATACTTTAAAAAAATAATTTTTTGTTTCTCATTTTCAACTTAAACATTTTATATAAATAGGAAAGAGTTTTTGAAAGGAAGGTTGTGTATCAGGCCCTTATTATGAAACAGGTGTTTTAGTAAACACCTGATTCATAATAAGGGCCTGATTACGTACGTACGTTAGGTATGTTATAGTTAACGTATACCTAAAACTTTAACGTAAAACTAAAAGCCGTTTTCCCGAATACTTTTCTTTTAATATATTTTTTCTCAAGACGTCTTTGTATAGTGCAACCAAATTTTTACTACTTGTTTCTCACGTATCTACACACATCATCACAACATTATAAGTAAAGACAATAAATAATATTGCTCTTTTACTAACAAAACTTTAAATTATTAAAAAAATAATTATTTTAATTATTAAAAGTAATTTTATTTACTTGTTAGAGTGTTAAAAAGTTTCAAAAATTTCATTCAAATATCTTATGTAGGTTTAAATAAAAGTTACATCAAAGCTGTTAAAATTTAATATGGGCAACACTAGGCGTAACGAACACTCATATCTTTGAAATGAGTGTAAGATGATGGTGGTGGGATCTTGTAGTCTTGTTACTGACAAAGGCTATCATGTTCCTTACACAGAACTGTTAATTAATAGCACAACAGTAAAGGGCATATCTAGGGGACCTACATTTTAACCTGGAGTCCGAACCACTGCCTCTGAATTACAAACTAGTAATTACGTGGATGATCTTTGTGGATTAACGTAGTATTCAATAGTGTGGACGTTGATCCATACAAGAGAACTATCCACAATTTGTGACCTCTAAGTAGTTGGATTACAGGACACGACACGTTCCCAGTACAATACTTTTATGGTTTAATTCGTTGATATGGTTAAAAAATAATCAAACCATCCTCAAATGTACATTATTCACGGTGTATACTCCACGTGGAATATCGTAGCCAACTTACTTAGGGGTTCCAGCGAAGACTAACTCAAATGTTAGTAGCGAGCGGAACCATCTGATACGCCAACAATCAAAGTTGGGAGTTAGGATTTCCCAATTGAAATGGTAATGGCAGAGCCTGATTGCTTGGACCCCATTAGCTCTACAAGTCTCAGACTAACCACGGCCGGCTTACAGGGCCAAATTGTGCTCTAAAATGCATAATACAGCTTTGTTAATACAGTGCTGCTTTAATTTTGAATGCCCTTTACCGCTTTGCGTTTACTCACTAATTGAAATACGGCAAGTTAACTTCTGTAAACTTATCTGAGATTAGGGTTTTAAAGTTTTGCTAAAGTAGGTTGTATTTTGGGGCTCCAACGTTAATCTTATGGAAGACTAGCCAAAGTACCCGTTCTTCGCACGGGTAAAAAAGGCTGAGAGGTGTTCGTAGGCCCCACTGATACATTAAAGTTATTGTTAATTATTTCTTCATTGTTTACAAAATGACAAAAATAGTGTCTATAACATGACAAAGTAACATCTGTCAAATATTGGGAGAGGATAAGGATTAATGTAATAGAGACAGTCGTCGGAAAAAAACTTAAAATCTACCATTCCACTATTTCAAATAATTCACTAATTTCGATCAAGCAGTTTATCTGAAAAATCAACTTTATTTCTTTTTCTTCCCGAACTGTCAAAATATAGTGCAAACGGATGTTGTCATTAGAAAATGTAAACATTGAAACCTAGGACCGTCACGGCAGCTCTTTCTTCTTCTTCTTCCCGAACTGTCAAATTTTAGTGTTCACAGCTGTTGACATTCAAGTAATTTCCTATGTTAATTTTATGGAGAATAAGCAAATACTCTCATTTTTTATCGATAGATATTTGTAAAACTTGTCATATGTTATTGTTTATTATTGATTTAGAAATTCGCTGAGAACGCAGGTCTGCTGCGACGAGGGTATTGCGTTTTGACACGGATATGTCATATAGTTCTGGTTAATAAGGAAAACTGTTTATAGGAACGAAAAACATCCCATTCAGACATCTAAATTATTACATTATTTATGATTACATTATCTAAACTATTTCCCAAAGGGAAATAAATACATTTTCTTTTAAAAGTTTTAAAACTATAAATTACATTATTACTCAAATTTACAATGATACGCAATTTACAACTGATTTTCTATCAGATGATTTTGGAGTTCTGAGGAGGTTTTTTAGTTTTCCACTTTTTATTTAGTTTTGATATCTCAATACATCATTTGTTTCAGATAATTTAGAACACATTTACCTATTCTCTAACTAGTTTTATTTCAACATATTCTTTTTAATATTTAATTATTAAGTTTAACAAAGACACAAGCCTGGTAGAAGAAACCGTAGGTTAAAACCTAATTTATTTTTTAACTTGACATAAGCTGAATAATTCTATCCATAGAGTTCATAATATTTGAAATTCTTATTCTCACTTTCTTATCAAAAACTTCTCCCTTAAAACAAAAACAAAAACTGTAATATATTTTTGGAACAGTAAACTCTTTGGGGTATAAAATTATTTTTCATTTAATTTCAATATACACACGGAATAAATACAACAAATCTAATTGCGTTTACATATCCGTAACAAAGAATATGGCGCAGTGTTCCAATGGGAAGGTGTAAATGGTTTTGTGCTTAACACACAACAATTACTTGCTGGTGGGAGTTAGGTTGGTATTCCTGTAATTATAGAAAACAAACCCGTATTGTTACGCGGAGTGAAAACAAGTGGAATTTCCAATATGACACGGCTGAAACACGTACTCCATCCAAGCGGTCCCAACGACCGCCCACATGGCTGTTTGTATGAAATGTAAATTTGTTAAATTATATATGAGGAAGGGCTATTTAGCTTGTCACTCAGATTGTACAAACAAAATCCAAAAAAATACTGTAACCTTATGTAAATTAATTCTTTGCATATTTTTTACAGTAGGTCGAGGATTTCTATTTTCCTCAAAACATTTTTAAGTTAGAGATGTATTAAAAATGATTATTTTCCAGTTTGTAATGGATAAAAAATACATTTTGTACCACAACTTTAAAACAACACTGTTACTTTAAGTATATGAAAAAATAAATAAGTGGTAATTTTTTATTAGTTATAGAAGCTTAAAATATTTTCACGTGTAAAAACAATATTTCATTCACTTACTACTTTGATACTGGTTCAGACTGTAGCCACAGATGTCATAAGTACCTAACTGGTAAAGATTTTATTCCAATAGGGTTAGCGGATTTTGAGACATTTGGGAAATGGAATGTAAAAAACTCTGGTTTCGAAAAATCGACAACGTTACTTATTGATAAAAACACACCAAAATTTTGACAGACATATTGAATATTATTCACCTATAACTTTAAAAACAAAGAAGCTATATAATTGAAAACTACTCCAATTTGTCGTGAAAACGTCAGACTATCTTAAAATACTGATTTTTTAAAAAGACTTTGAAAATTCATCGGGGTACTGGCCCTCTTAAATATTGCAGTTCTATGACTAACTTTTGAAAATCCATTTATTTTCACATAATGGTACAAAAATACAATAAAAAATGCCTCTGCGAATATAGCTTGAATGCAGGGACCGAGTCGCAAACTGTTCACTTGAAAGCATAAATGATAAACTAAACCCAAAAACAGAGAAACCATTAGACACATACACTAAATGCCTATAACTAGTTCATGAACTCGTGAATGCATAATAATAAATAAGTACCCTAGAAAGATGACCCAAGTAAATCTATCAATAAATAAAAAATATGTATAATATAATACACATGGACATTGAAGAAAAAAAGAGAACCACTACCAACGCAAAAGATGTGATTCATAACATTCACAACAATGACCTGCCATTTGGAACCTATCATCCACCCCACACAATCCATCGCACACGCGTCCAATCTCCACACACACCCACACAACATATATGTATCTCACAAACACACACATACAACTTCGTGCATACACACGTGAACAAAACCATTACGCATATGTATTAATGTTCACATAGACACACTGTCAAGACATCAACTCTATTCTCCATACTTCTTCTATATGGTGTTTTCATTTAATAAAATGTATTAATTTCCTCATACTAAATGACTTATTCTTTTATTAATTTCTCCATCCAATTATACTCATCTTAAGAAATTAATACCTAGTCGTAACTGTAACGAAGTCAAAGTAATCAAATCCATTAGATTAGATTATTGAAATGGCGACCATACTACAAGGTAGGTATTTTAAGCCAAGTATGAATGAAGATTGAGAGTGATTGAGGCGCGATCTTGTAGACATGTTCCTTAAACAGGACAGTAAATTGGCATATCTAACAGTCAATTGCATATCTAACAATCAACAGTGACATATCTAAGGGACCTACAGTTTAACATTGAGTCCGAACCACTGCTGCCTCTCAATAACGAGCTGGTCTAATTATGAGGACGGTCTTTGCGGATTAACGTAGTATTCAATAGTGCGGACGTTAATCCACACAAGAGAACACTACATCCACCGACCGTCGCACACAACTATCCACAATTCGTGATCTCCTCATTCATGACAAACATGACGTCACATCCTTCACTCATCACCTTAAAATACCCACAGCGTCTCGATGAATATCATTATCTTGAAAAACTAATGTATACAGTAAGTAAGTTAATTTTCCATAACCTTCTGGCCTTCTAGTGTTATGAGTTGTCAGACCACACTAGTTCCTAGTTCCTAACGTGACTTAAGGACTATTTATTTATTTAAGGACCAACGGCTTAACGTTCCTTCTGAAGCGCCGTGGTAGTCTGAGAAGTTAAATTTCAAAATGACCAAGAATAGAACCCGGGTCTTACGTGTGGAGTCTAGGAAGTCGTGTAAGTCTAGGAAGTCGTGTAAGTCTAGGAAGGGTAGGTCACTATTGTACCTACTCAGTTACGAACGCGACATAGTTACTAGTAAATATTCAGTTGACTAACCATATAAGCTTCAAAATAATTGAAACCAATGCAAACAAAACTTCTTTAATTTACGAATGAAATATAAATTTTCGAAGTCCAAAATACGAACTATACATCAAACACCACTATGCTACATTTTTCATATTTAGATCTGAAAATATAAACAAAACTGAAAAGACTAAAGAGGAGTAACGACTTTAAACGCGTTGCTGGATGCTTGCAAAGTGTTACAGGAATCTAAATGCTTTTAGTGGTATTTGAAAATGAAATTCCACCCTCTTACACAGGTTTCCTTATGTATTCTCCGAAGAATTTTTATTCACTAAATCTTTCCTATAATAGACGGTTTATTACTAAAGAGAATATATTATAAGGAAGCGATGTTTTAAAAATGAATTTATTTAATGAGAAATATAGCAGTTGAAACAAACGGTGAAATATATTTTTGTTGGATAAATGTTGAGTTTCAAGAAAAATGAAAGAGGAAGGTTGCTCGGAGTTAGGTGATATTAAATTAATTAGCTCAGTGGTTTGGGACTGCATAAAGCAGCTTCATTACATGGAGAACGTTTTTAGGAAGGGTAAAAGTCTAATTTACTTTTAAAATGTTACCTTTTTATTTGAATTTGCGAATGGTATGATTCAAAATTAGGTTTCAATTTCATTTACAAACGGTTTTCATCAATAAATTATTCAAGACTCAAACTGTGATAGAGTAAAAGTGGAATGGGAGAACAATAATGTGACTAATAACCCCCCTTGAGGCATACCGGATTGAGTTCATTAGCTAACAAACCTGGATCTCACTGTAGGCTTACAATTATTGTAATTCAATAAAAACCTTTCTTTTTCTTAAACATTAAGAATGAAATGTTAACTTTTTGGGAGAAGTATTGACAAAGCACTCGAAAAAATTCGGTCTAGGTTCATATTTTGCCAGTCTCATGTTTCGTAGTATTTCTTCATAATTGACTATCAAAACTGGTTAAACGAGTATATGTTTTTTTTTTATTTCAAATAAATGCATTGTACATTGATATGTAAAAAATAAATCATTATTTTGAAAAATTACTGAACAAATAAATAGAATAAGCTTTAAATTTTTTTCCAAGTTACTATAATTAATTAGTTTTTTGACTAAAAAATAATCAATCACAGATTAGACCTAGAAAAACTAAACAATTTAGATTTTAAATATTTTTTTAATACGTTACCTATATATATTAAATTATCAATATAACACAATTTAACTAACAGTGGCTTATTTCATTGTGCATTATCTGTCTGGGGACAAATAATTATGGTGACTGTATTTGTAGATAAACAAACTAATCTAACACAGCAACCCACGAGTCTATTTGATTTTTTTAATTTGAGTAGGTAACGTTACAATTAAGCCCAACTATCAATATGATTAATATAAATGGAAATGTGATATCCTAAGAGTAATATCCATTACTCTCACTATTAATCTGTTTACATTGTGAGAATTTATAAAACTATTTGAGACTTAAAAAATATATATTTCTATATTCCCAACATTTATTCCTTCATATTGAGTGATTTTTTGCTTCAAAGCCACTGAATCTTACATGTATATTTAAAACCTTTGAGTATGGGTAAATTATAAATTATACAAGATTAAAAGACGTCGAAGATGTGGAGTCAGATGGTTCTTCTTGGTAATATGTAAATTTTAACATGAATACATTTTAGTTGAGTTTTATATCTAGGTTTAAACCATGGTAGTAGTATAGTTTTTTGACGATAAAAACGTCATGAGTATTTTCAACTTTATTCTTTTCTAGATGTTAGCCCATTCTTTACGGGTTGTTTGACTCGGTTTAAAGATGAAAGCTGAGTTTTCAGTTGACTACGTCTATTAAAATAAGTAAAAAAACATAACAGTTAAATAACAAAGAAAAATAAAGACTCAGCTCAATTATTTAGTGTTAATTTTAGACTAGATAAATTAAACGAACTTAGAAAATTTGCTTTGGTACAGTTTTAAAGCATGTCTAAATTAAATTATCAACGTAAACAAACTAATGTTAATCTTAACTATACAGCAGGTAATGCATTTCTGTTAAATCACTTTAATAGGTCAAAATGTTGCTAATAACGCTAAAAATTGGGTTTTTGAGAGACCATTAATTTATTTTAATAGGTTTTGAGTTTATTTAAAGTAAAAAAACCCTTCTCCAAAAGGTATACAATAATTTTATCATAAATGTGTGTTCCCTTTTTAGGACGAAACTTTAAAAAAATATTAAAAATGTATTATATTAATAAATATATTATTAAAAATATATAAAATATATTAAAAAATATATTATTTTATATAAATATATATAAAATAAAATATATTTTATTTATAAAAAATATATATTAAAAAATATATAAAACAATATTACCTTAATCAGCTTTACAGACAGACAGACATAAAATGAGATGAGAACAGATTCTGCTTTTCTGAGTTATAAAACGTAAAAAAAATCAAAACCAAAAATACCATAATTCCAAGCAAGTACAGACAAAACTATAATCCTATTTATATAAATTTCGAAATAACATGAAGATTATTTTAACAAATCACCTCTTACAAGTTTACCTTCCTGGTGTAATTGTCTATTTTCAGTACAAACTCCCACCTGTATTTGTCACCCATAATTATGTGAGTTTAATCTAATTGTCAATCTCGATGGTATTAGCAAACACGAAAACTTTGTTGCTATAGCGTTTACCGCAGTGTTTTAGTGTTTCGCCGTTGGCAATCTTGATAACGGTAATCAAACAGCTGTTTAACACACAAATATTATGTTTTATTTCGTTAGCGAATGTGTCTGACAGTTTAAACTGTTTTAGTCCTTTGTTTTCCCCCTCAACTAATTTCGTACACTGTTTGGTTTGCGTGGAAAATTCATTGAGACTGTTTTGTTTTGTATAATTGTTGCTGTGAAGCCTTTTAGCTTAGAATTATTAAATTATAATTATTACTTTTCATTTTTGAAATTTAAATTTGTATTGTAAGGGAAGTTTGATTAATCAAAATCATCTACAACAAACAAACTATATAAAAAGTATTTATTTTAATTTATGATTGTGTAACAGATATTTCAATATATCAATTCGACCTGAATTCACCCATAAACAGATTGATAGAAGTCAAGTAAATCTGTAACAAAGGGAATTTCATTTTGGAGAAATATGAGGGTAATTATTGCATAGTTTATTGGCAACCCTGCTTCCAGTGAGTAATGGCGACCTAAGTGACCCCAACATTACTTCCGGTGTCCACATGATTCATTGTTGCCATTAAACGGTTAGAAAGACCACCTGAATGTTCATCCCAGAGAGAGGCTTCGCTGTAAAAGGTTTTTAGGTGAACACAGAGCAAACTAGATGTCTAATGATGTGTTTTCCTTAAGAAAATAGTTTTGAATAATATAAAATAAATTAGTAAAAGAGTTTGACTACATAATTTTAAGGAACAGTAAATTCTTAAGTTTTTCAGATGTAAATTTTTTTTAAATTTTAAATTCAATTAAATTAATAAAAAAACTGATTTTTTAAACTTTAAATACATTTTAATATTGTATATATTATTAATACAGGTATATCCTAAACCAACTCAACATTGTGTACATGTGTGTCTGTGTATATACCTGGTATATTATACCGGGTGTCGCAGTTAAGGCGAATCCAATTGATTGAAGACAAACCAATAAAAATATAATCGTGAAGTAAAATTATATGTAACTAAAATGACCCTAAGGAACAGCGTAAAAATATTTTCAACTGTTTTCGCATACAGAGTTTTCAAAATCCAAGGATAATAATAAAAAGGAATATAGAAAAAACCAAGGAAGACCTCCAAAGAATGTTTGAGATCCTGAAAAGGGAAACAAAAACAATGGGTCTGAAAATAAATGACAACAAAACAAAACTTGTTAGGTTTGGAAGAGGGTCAGAGAACGAGGAAAACATAACAGAAATAGAAGAACAATATGAACAGGTTGACATTTTTAAGTATTTAGGAGTTTTTATCAGCGCACATAGTGAGGAACACATAGAAATAAAGAACAGAATAAACTTGGCTGGTAGAAGTATGTTTGCGTTAAACAAATTATTATCAACAAGATTATTGTCTCACCACACTAAAATCAAAATCTACAAAACCATTATAAGACCTATTCTTCTATATGGAGCCGAAACCTGGACTATGGATAAAAGTACAGAAAAGAAATTAATAACGTTTGAAAACAAAGTCCTGCGCAAAATCTTTGGGCCCACAAAGGAAGGGGACACTTGGAGGATTAAACATAATCGTGAACTAAGGGACCTTTACAAGGAACCTGACGTAGTAGCTGAGGTTAAGAGTAGGAGACTTCGATGGACGGGTCATATCATTAGAAGAGAGGAAAGAAACACAATAAAACAAGTGTGGACATGCAATCCGACGGGGAGGAGACCACGAGGCAGGCCAAAGAAACGCTGGAAGGATGGAGTTAAAATAGACATGGCCAGGATGGAAGTGGATGAAGACACAGCAAGAGACAGGGCAAGATGGAGGCAGTGCGTTGGTGAGGCCAAGTACCACTTGGGGTACAAATGGCCATGGGAGTAAGTAAGAGTAAGTATAGAAATTCGCTTACCAGCATAATGCGTGCGATCTAGTTAAAAAATCCTAAATATGAAATGTTAAATTGTTAAACAAAAATCGATGTAAATATGGCATTGAGCATTAGTGATTCTTGTTTCACAATCGTAGAAAACTGAAAAGTAGTTTTTCTGTATATTTTTATAAAAACTAAGTTTCAAACATTTCACAGAACATGCTAGAAATTTAAACAACGTTATTATTTAGATTCAAATTTACATTTCATTAAATCACAACGTAAAGGTATAAGTTAGAAGTAATTAATTTTTGATAATTCACAAAGTATCAATTTCATGGGGCATTCACTTTGTTTTGATAAATCGATAAGAGAAACAAAACTTTCTCTGTTCTCAGAAGCAGCTGAAATTTCCAATTAAAGAGTGCACGGTGCTGCTGTTATCAGATAATTACATGTCGTACTTATCAGTGAAATATCATAAAATTAGTTGGAAACACTTCATATAATCCTTTACTCGCAGTTAAAATCATTCCATTAAACCTTACTGAGGTAAAGTGAAAATCATTCTCTCAAACCAAACTTGGCTTTACTGATTTCAAACCTTTAGATTTTTGATTCTTTGTTATCAGGTAAAATATAGATGTTTCGGGAATTAATATTTTTACTTAGTAAAATAAATAGCAAACATTACGTGAATTAGTTTTATTATGCATACTCACTATAATGAAGTGTAACCTAAAATATCCACTTGGATTCATGTGATAGTTATTAAATACATTCAATTTACTTGCGTTGTTTCTCATAAACTGAAACGTATTGGTTAAAAGTATAAAGAATTTCTGACTTGGTTGCTTCAAACTCAATTCCAACCTCCTTACAGCCCCCCGTTACAGGAAAATCCATCAACCGGACGCCGGAAGTAATGTCCTGGTCACAAAGGTCGCCATTACTCACCGGAAGCAGTGTCGCCAATCACCTCGCAATGATATAATTACCCTGGTACATCCCTTATTGTGCTATGTGTCTTCGTAGTATATAAATGATCACATAATTATAAAAAATTTTGACAGTTATTTTTTCATTTTATTTAACAATTTACTTTAAAAAGTTTTTTTAGGCGAACGCCAAAAAATACTTTTGAACTAACAAAATTAATCATTACAATCGAGTTCTTTCCAAAAATGTTTCATGAATATGTATAAAAATCAGGGCCATTTGATGGGCTTTAAAACCTTAAAATTTTATATTGTTAACATTAATAATTAGGACCAGCGACTTTCATTTTTGGGGTGCACCCCCCCAAAGTGGAGTTAATACAGACAATTGAGAAAATTCGCTAAAATGTGCTAGTACTGATACAGATAGAATTGTATAACCTAGATCCATAATTGTTTATTGTACTTTTTTAGAGGCAAATTACTATTCAATAACTAACTGTTTTGTAGATTTCAAAAAAGTTTCACCACTTTACTGTCTGGAAAATAAATTTTTTCGTGTTTTGCTTTACTGAGAGTAAGAGGTAAACTCTTAAGGTAAACTGTCAATACATTAAAATTCAAATAAAAATGTGATATTTAAGTTATTAAGTACGACATGTGAAATATTTTTAGAATAAATTATAAATAATTAATGAAAAATAATAATATCGTGCATATGCATTATGTTTCAGAACATGTTGGAATTCAAAGGATAAATAGTGTATACGTTATTTGGCGACCCTTAAACACTATATTTTTAAGGAAATTCCAAGTACTTGTTTTAAATCTTATGAAATTAACGTGGCCGTTTTCAAGGTATTCAAAAGAAGAGGAGAATAAATCCGCAGACTTTATCCCAACTTTATACGTTGACCCATTTAAAAAGGATGTGACTCTAAAAGAAATTCTTAATTAACACTTCCATACAGCTTTAATTAGAGCTTGCTCCTTCCACTTGTTTTTATATGTTTAATCGTGTCCTTGAGTATTAAAATAAACCGCAAAAAATTTTAAAATAATTAACTAAGGTGTTAACAAGACCTTGGGGATACGAAGAGTGGTTTCGTAAAAAACTGTTGTCAGTCATTTAACTTTTGTGTTGACGCAAAGTGTAAAACAAAAAAGAGTAGGGCGTTTTAACCACAGATTATACTCACCCACCTCTTTATTTTATAGATTTTCATTCGCTCGAAACTCAGCTTAGTGAGGTTCGTGACGAGACTTTCAGAGGTTATTATGAAAATCTTGGAAACGATTTATTTAATTTGTGTGTTTACAAGGTTTAAGATAATTTTTTCCTGAAAGTGTCAAACAATTCCTCATTTTTCAATTACTTATGAACAAAAAATTACAATCCATAATTATTTATTACTAATTTCTCCTTCTTTTTATATAATGGATTTTTATTGTTGTGTCTGTAATTTTTTTTGTATTATCATCAACTGATGTTGTTTTTGAATAAGCAATAACACATCTGCCATGCATAAAAACGTAGGAAGACATCCTGGCTTCAAGAGAGGGCGACACCACTACAGCCCCCCCTCTAACCCCACCCCCAACCCAACAACCCCTCTCTTATCGATTCCTAACGTAACAAACTCGGTTGACGCTGGGCAACCACGCGAATGACGACCTTGTGGAACAGCAGGGGTACAAAAGAGAGGTCACAAGCAGACCGACGAGGGCGAACGTCACTAGGAGTCTAAATATGATTGTTAAGGTTCTCTAGGAATGTAACGATCACCATTGAGGTTCTCTAGGAATGTAACGATCACCATTAAGGTTCTCTAAGAAGGTAACGATCACCATTGAGGTTCTCTAGGAATGTAACGATCACCATTGAGGTTCTCTAGGAATGTAACGATCACCATTAAGGTTCTTTAGGAATGTAACGATCACCATTAAGGTCACCTAGGAATGTAACGATCACCATTAAGGTTCTCTAGGAATGTAACGATCACCATTAAGGTTCTCTAGGAATGTAACGATCACCATTAAGGTTCTCTAGGAATGTAACGATCACCATTAAGGTTCTCTAGGAATGTAACGATCACCATTAAGGTTCTCTAGGAATGTAACGATCACCATTAAGGTTCTCTAGGAATGTAACGATCACCATTAAGGTTCTCTAGGAATGTAACGATCACCATTAAGGTCACCTAGGAATGTAACGATCACCATAAAGGTCACCTAGGAATGTAACGATCATGTTTATGGGAACATACAGTCATTATGCTTTAAGGATGATAACGATGGTTGATAATATCAGATTGTGAGTACCATAGATTACGAAATTGAAATAAACCATTGCGATTGAATGTGAAAAACGTTTTGGTTGGACAAAATAATAGATAGTTTTTACTCAAAATTTCTATAGCTTCAAATCCGTCTCCAAAAGCACCAAAATGTACTTATATTCATGATATTTTATGGAAATTTCCATTTTTAAACCTATGGTTACGATGAGTTTAAGGTGTCTACGATATTTTTCATCCCTTTTAGCTAACTTGTGACTTATGATTATCGTTTCGAAACTTCGTGACGTGAACAATAATCTTTCAAACAACTTGCATATTGTTTCAAACATATAAATCTGTTATAAAAATCAGAAGTTTTATCACATTAAATGAATTATAGCACCCGGTGTAAAGTTTGGCTCTCACGTCAACTGTGCTAAATTTATTCAGATTTGTAACCAGTGTCCCGGTAAATAGTTTAAAAGTTGAAGGAACTTTTGTTCTGGCTGGAGTAATGGTGACAGATCCAGGTCGAGGGTTGGCATCACTGCATACCTGCAAACCTGTAACCTGGAAGTCACGTCTCGAGAAAAAGCTGCTGCTGGACGTTCTGCAAGGATCGTGTTGGCTTGGACACGTTTTAAAAACAATATTAAAATTCATGAGGTTTAGCCACTGCGCTGTTTAAGGTTCAATAAAATTTTAGTTAGTTACTAAAATGGAAACCTGTCCAGGACCAGGTATTTCAAGCCAAGTATGAACGAGAAACGAGTGTAAGATGATTGTTTCGCGATCTTGTAGTCTTGCAAGACTGTTAATCAAATAGCCCAACAGTCAATGGCATATCTCAGGGACCTACAGTTTAACTTGGGGTCCGAACCACTGCCTCTGAATTACGAACTGTGGATGGTCTTAGCAAATTAACGTAAATAGTGCGGACGTTAATCCACACAATAGAACACTACACACACCGAAAATCGCTACAACTATCCACATTTCGTTACCTTCAAGTAGCTGGATTATATTACACGCCATCCAGTCAGTAAGTACTAATCAGTAGGTAAGTATTATAACTACTATCTCGTTGATCAGATAAAGTTCTTCGTAAAAAAGTATAAAAACGTTTCGACATTTTAAAAAACGTAGACACAACATTCAATTCGATACGTGTTAGCAATAAAAAACTGAATTTTACTCAGTTTTTTCAAAAGGAATCAAACACAATCCACTCTAAAACTGTATATTTTAATTGATTTAAGCAATTTTAAAGTTCAAAGCGCGATTGACCAATAGAAATAAAGCGCAATCAAAAGCCACATAATCACAAACCAAATAGTTTACCGACCCTAAGTACTTCCTGGTTCAATCAGTCACGCCAAGTCTAATAATTCCTCACGCAAACAGAAAAACTTTTTCCTTCTTGTACATAATAAATCGCGTGCAGTGCAACTACAGGGTGACACGAAACGCGTAGGCTTCCTGGGGGTAACAAGGCTGCGTTTGACAAGGTCGCGACATGGCCAGTCTTAAAATAAACTAGAACAATATAGACCTTCTCAAAACACATCAATGTATAATTTTTACATACCATCCAGGTAAGTATTTTAAGCCAAGTATGAATGAATAGTGTAAGAGATGCGTATTGTTTCCAAATCTGTTAATAATAATAATATATGGCAAGTTTTAAAAATATGTTAAACATGAATTATTGCCTCTGATTACGAAAGACTGGCAGGTCTAGCAAAAAACGAAATTAGGATTTCCACCATAAATAATCAACATTTATACCAACCATCAACATCGTCCATAAATAACAATTTGCCTTATTCAATATGATTATTATAATTACAGTCTCCACAGATAATACATAAACATGATTTTGTAATAATTATAGATTAAGAAGCTAAAAAGTTTATAAAAAATATTCATTAAAAAATATTAATTTCCCTATTCATAAGATACGTTTAGCAATACAAACTGTGTTAGTTTTTTTAAAGGAATCAAACAAAACAAAAACTTATTGTGTGTTTATTAATGATTTAATTGATTTTAGAAATTTTAAAATACATGATAAAACGCAAAAAAAACCCATAATCAAAAAAAATAGTTCTTGACCGATATGTCTGGTTCAATCGTCCGAGCAAGTAGGAATAACAGTCTCTACAATTTGGTCTCGATGGACCATTTTTACGGAAGTTATCGTGTCAACAACACATAAACCGTATTTATATACATAACTATCTTTATAAAAACGATATTGTTTTTTTGTCAAAAGAAAAAATAACTTTATTTTTACCATACCTACGGTAAGTTTTCCCATATGAATGAAAAATGAGTGTAAGATGATTGTGGTGTGATTTTGTAGTCTTTTTACTGACTAAGGCTGACATCTTCATTAGACAGAACTGTTCATTGATAGCCCAACAGTCAAAGACATATCTTAGGGACCTACAGTTTAACGTAGAGTCCGAACCATTGCCTCTGAATTACGAACTGGTATTCAATAGTGCGGTAGTTTATCCACACTCCAACCGACCATCGCTCAAAACTATCCACAATTCGTTACTTCCAAGTAGCTAGAATACAGAACCCGCCACGGTCCCAGTCATAATTAACGAAGGGAAATTATATACAGTTATTCTTCAAGAAATCATACATTTTAGTTCATGTTACTTTTTAAAGATACTTAAAACCCGTTTGAGCAAACCTTCAGAGACTATGGAAATGAAAGCCTGATCACCTATATACCCATCACTGGATATTTCTGAAATGGTGACCTACTCAGATAAACCAAGTATAAAACCATATTATGGCGCGATCATATAGTCTTAATAGTGATAGTTTTAATAGCATGTTCTTTGACAGGTCTGTTAATTAATAGCCCAACAGTCAATGGCATCGTCACAAGCTGGTCTAATTATGTGGATGGTCTTTGCGGAAGCCAGTTACGAATGGCATCAACGTATTAATCATAAACATTTTAAGACCTATCCTCTATTTTTTCAACTGACTGAATGTTTTTCGGTATTTTTAATTAATTACCACTCATACGATAGTAAAAACTTACTATAAATAAACTTATATAAATAAAGTATTGTTTTCGTCAAAATTTTCGAATTTAAGTTAAAAGTAGATGAATCCGTTTTGGAGTCCCCTGAATCAGAAAAAGTGAATTTTGACGTGATGTATGTCTGTCCGTGTGTGTGTGAATCTGGATGTGTACAGAGCCACAGCCTACCCAGTTGGTCCGACTTAGATGAAATGCGTTATGTATGTATATATTTACCGTGTCTCTAGATGTTACATTCATTTTTTATTTTTAAGGGTAGTCCCTAAAAGCCCGTGTGAATCCAAATTTCTCAAAAATGCCATTTATGGGATTATAAATTTAAAAAATTACAAACTATAAAAATTACAAATTAGTATTCTTAATTATTTGCCTACGACTAACGGTTAAATTAAAAGTTCAAGTTAAATTTACTGTCCGTGATAAACGCAGTACGTTGTCTGGGACCACCAAAATTGTTATTCTTCTGGAGAATATTAAAACACCGATTTCTTCCTTATTTCCCAACCATTTTCCACGAAACTTAGTATGTAGCGTAAGGTTACATCACCCAACAAATTCCACTCAAAAAAGCTTAGTAATACCTGGGGGTGGGGGGAGTTTTTCCCCTCACTAAATTATAGAAAATAATAATAAATTACAATAATAATAAATTTTCAGATGATTTAGAAACTTTAAAGAACATGGTAGTTTTATTAATGATCATCGTTTTTAAATTTACTTAAGGGAGAAAGTATATGTCAGTCTACTGATGCAGTTTATTCACTGGAGGTTTCTACATTGTTCTAATAAAGGTTTTTTAGGTCATGGTATATTTATAGTCTGTAAAATGTCGTCATATCCGATAATCTGATAGTTTGATTTATTCGAAGCACGAGCATGCGAGAAAGTACTTAAACGTCTGGACATTGTTCCATTTTAATCACTCATCTTAATGATTCTGTATTAAAAGGTGCATGAAACAATTTGCGTTTTGTTAATGGTATAGGATCAAAAGATATGTTGACAATTTATTAAGAGTTATAAGTCTTTATGAAATGGAATAGAAAATAAATAATACGCCCGTCGCCCCAGAGCTGTGTACTCAGCGAATTTCCAAATCAATATAATATACTTTGTTGTTATGACAGGTTTTATCAATATCTTTCGATAAATATGAGAGTTTTCCTCCATAAGATTAACATGAAAGAGAGTAAGCAGGTTTGCTGCACACACAGAATATAGGAATTTTTACCGTAAACAGTTTTTATTCTGACCAAAAATAAAGGACTTTGCCTATTCTCTATATGATTAACATGGTAAAAGAGGAAGCAGGTTAGCTGCCATAATAAACTCAAAACTATGATTTTTAAGCATACGTGGATGTATCTCAACTACAGGAAGCTAAATACCAAGCTTCATCAAGAAATATAGATTGATAAGTGAAATAGTAATTTTTCCTTATCCTCCTTAAGATTTGTTTGATAGTTTTTTGTATTTTACTTTCTCCCCTTATACATAGTATATGGAGAAAGTATTGTTTTCGTCAAAATTTTCGAATTTGAGTTGAGGGTGGATATATCCGTTTTGGGGTCCCCTGAATCCAAAAAAGTGGGTTTTGACGTGATGTCTGTCCGTCCGTGTGTGTGTGTGTGTGTGTGTGTGTGTGTGCGTGCGTGCGTGCGTGCGTGCGTGCGTGCGTGTGTGTGTGTGTGTGTGTGTGTGTGTGTGTGTGTGTGTGTGTGTGTGTGTGTGTGTGTGTCTGGATGTGTACAGTGCCACAGCCTACCCCGTTGGTCCGATTTAGATGAAATTTGGCATGTATATATATAGTCACCATATCTCCAGGCGATTTTTTCATTTTTTTGAATTTTTGATTTTTAAGGGTAGTTCACCCCTAAAAACCCTTAAAAAACGTGAAATATCCAATTTTCTCAAAAACGACTCTACCTATTTTGATTAAAATAGTGCACAGAGTACTAAATAATTTGACACCACCCGCATGTCTGTAAAAGTGACGGTTCAAAAGTTATGAGCTTTTAAATGTCAAAAAAATTAAAATTTTTAAATTTTCAGCGAAAACAATAAAAGTAAAGTATAACTTGACTGGTACCATTGAAACCAACTTAAAAAACTAAACAAATTGGTATTTTGAATTATTTGTCTACGACTAACGGTTCCAGAGAAAAGTTAAATTTACTGCCCACGATAAACGCAGTACGTTGTCTGAAAGCGCCCAATGTTATTCTTATGGAGAATATAAAAAAATCAATTTCTTCCTTACTTTCCAACCGTTTTCCATGAAACTTGGTATGAAGTGTAAGGTCAAATCACTGAACAAAACCAGCTCAAAAAAGCTTGGTATTACCGGGGGGGGTTTCCCCCCATACAATTTGAACAATAAATTATTAAATGATATTTAGAATAACTTTGTAGAACATGATAGTTTTATTACAGATTGTCTTTTTTAAATTTACTTAAGGGAGAAAGTATGTGTCAGTCCACTGGTACCGTTTATTTTGTAGGTATTGATCATCTTATAGTATAGGATAACAAAAATTAAAAAAAATTTACTCACCCATAATACAATAATGTAGCTTTAACAATTTTTTCTGTCTACGCCAGAGACATTTTTTAAAGATTTATTGGAAATATTTCAAAATCCAAATGGACATCCCAGGATTTGAACCCGTGTCCTCTAGCACTGAAGTCCAACGTTATAGTTTAACTCAAAAACCTAACATACCCAAAACCTCATTTTATTTCACCACTTTTATTAAAAATTCAATGACAAATAACTACTTGTTTTATATTGAACTAGCCAAAATACCCGTTCTTCGCACGGGCTAAAAAGGCTGAAAGGTGTAGGCTCTACTGATACATTTAAGTTATTGTTAATTAACTCTTCATTGTTTACAAAATGACAAAACACGAGTGTCTACAACATTTCAAAGTAACATATGTCAAATATTGGGAGAGGATAAGGATTAATGTAATATAGACAGTCGTCGGAAAAAAACTTAAAATCTACCATTCCGCTATTTCAAATAATTCACCAATTTCGATCCAGCAGTTTAACTGAAAAATCAACTTTATTTCTTCTTCTTCCCGAACTGTCAAAATATAGTGCAAACGGATGTTGTCATTAGCAAATGTAAACATTGAAACCTAGGACGGTCACGGCAGCTCTTTCTTCTTCTTCTTCTTCTTCCCGAACTGTCAAATTTTAGTGTTCACAGCTGTTGACATTCAAGTAATTTTATGTTTTCATTCTTTGAAAATGTAAACATTGAAATTTAGGACGTTCATGGGGCGTAGCCCGAGAGGATTTTAAGGAAATGAGTATGCCTATGTGTTGCATGAGTTTAAGATCTACCTTTCTGTAAAATTTCAAACCGGTCGGTTCAGTATTTTTCGCATTTACTTGCCACAACAAACCCACAAACAAACATACAGAAACCACCTCTTCTTTATAATATTATAGATGAGAAAGAAACTATTTTAATGTGTTTTAAGTAAATATTCTACTAAAATTTGTACGCTCGAAATAAATCAACTGTGATTCCTAGTCGTACAGAGAAACGCTTCGCCTACGTAAAAATACTGACATCAAGTTTACAAGTAAAAAAGTTATTTGGAAATGTTAACACGATTGCCCTGGGGAGCAAATTGTCTGTGTAACTGCAGGATAAGTATCGAAAACCCGTAGCCAGATCGTAGCAAAATGTCGGAGATTGGGATGTGCGATAAGTCGAATATAACTTCCAGCTTAGGCTTATCGAAGCTACCTTTGGATTTCCTGAACATCTCAGGGAGACTTTTAAACTTGTTCATGTTCTTTGTCTCCTCTGATATTGTTCCAGAAAATTCCATCATTGACAGACATTTTTTAATATTAATTTTACTCGGCAATAATATGTATTATTCAAGTATTTTCAACGATACAATGTAAATAGTATTTATTAAGCTACCTCTAAGCGACTCTTTAATATTATTCGCCACTTTTGACGTTATTATAAAAAAATATTATCATTGAGGTTTTTTATTTAGTTGAGACTATTTATAATTTACGAAACATGTTTTATTTTCATCCTACAATGGTTCTACTCCGTTAAATTCTCACTTGAAATACCTTCTTATAAGGTGTTGTATTTTCGAATATAACTTTTAGAGGAGATTTACCTATGTCTATAAAAGGCATACTTAGAAGAATTTTACGCACCTCTTCTGGTATTCTGGAAAATATTAACCATTATAAGAGTATTTTAATAGTTTTAGATTTCCACAGGGCTACTTAGGGTTATATTATGGGATAAGAGATCTAAATCAAACATAGAACACCTTTAAAGTATAGAAACTCGACTTTTTTGTATGTATTGACACTAATGTCTTTAAGAACTTTTTAAGAGTCTGCATCAGAGGTAGGTTTTAGTTCCGTAAGAGCAATGTTAAATTCTGGCGGAACATACCTTCACTTTGGCGTCTGTAGTGGCGTTAATTATCAAAGTATCAATGTAAAACTTTGGAAGTACATTGATGAGATGTGGCTCAAGGGTATGACCTTTTAATATGTTCAAAAATTTAACTTGATATAAAAACAAAAATATAGGAAAAAACAGGAATATATTACAAAATAAATCATTATTATTTTTTTATTGAAAGCGAAAATAAGAAGTTCTGTAAGGTGGTGCCCTGGAGGACTGTAATACCTTTAAATTGACACCTCTTCCGTCAATGTGTGACAATAGGTCAAGGAGATATAGGCACCACAATTTAACATTGCTCTTACGGGACTAGAATCCAAGATGGCTACCACTGATGCAGACTCTTAAACGACAACTACAAACGCTAACTATTCGTCTTCATCTCAACTTGTAACCAAGAAGTGGGATTTACAAATCTAATAGAATTTTGGGTATAATTGGGTAAAATATTTTTTAAATAAGCCTTAAATGGTTTAGAAACAGAAATCGTATGTCATTGACAAAGATATGGAAATTTCCTGAGCAAGCAGGTTTGCTGCGGTGAGTGTATTTTAAGATATCAAGGCGTAGCGAGCGAATAAAAGTTTTAAAAAAGGGGAAAAGAGTTTATAAGTGCTAACAAGCGCACTGGGACAATAAATATTTACTAACTTTACTAAGGAAGACGATAAGCCAAACTTGGGTCTATGTCCCTCTAAACAAGGTAAAAATAGTTATTCCTCCGTACTATCCAGCTACTTGGAGGTCACGAATTGTGGATAGTTGTGAGCGATGGGCGGTTGGAGTGTGGATAAACTACCGCACAATTGAATACTAAGTTCCTCCGCAAAGCCCATCCACATAATTAGTCCAGTTCGTAATTCAGAGGCAGAAAATTGTAGTTTGGATTCCACGCTGAACTGTAAGTCCCTTAGATGCCATTGGCTGTTGGAATATTAATTAATTAACAGTCCTGTCTTAAGGAATATTTCAGCCTTGGTCAGCTTACAAAATCGCGACATAGTTGTCACACTCATTTCTTATTTATACTTGGCTTAAACTACCTACCTATGAAAGTCGCAATTTTATAAAGATAATAATAATAATAAACTTAAACCCTTCAACATTAAAATTAATTATTTTACATTAGACACAAGGTAAGAACAATTTATGAAGACTTTAATATTACATGACAACTCAATTAACGCTAGAGCTGGAGGAAATTTCTCTTGCATCCTTGATGGCAACAAAGGATTTATTAAAATTTAAAATCCCTTGCAGTGTTTTTATGTAACCTTTTACTTTTATTTATTTGTTTAGCTTAGCTTATGCTGGCAGCTTTATTCGTCTGGATATAGAGTTTAAGTCACCTTTGTTTGTAGTACGTAGGTCAAACAGAACTTAGACAACGCTTTTTTAAAAATGACTTTGATTTACATAAAACATTTTGTCTTTAATGTTTCAAAACACATAACTTAATTTTTCTTTTTGAAACAACATAGTAAATATCCTTCACTTGTGACTTCATGACTTTATCCTTCCACTATGTGTAAAAATTAAAGCAACTTTTTATTTTTTCGTGAATTTTATATTTCTTTCTCAACCATTTATCATAGTCACAACTATTATTGGAGCGTATGATTGATACATTTACTATTTCATGCGAGGAAAGGAGTAAGTATTATTTTAAATCTGTAAACGACGATGAATAAAAGTAAAATCGAAATTATTCCCTTAAACTAACAATAATAATTAATTCAAGTTAATAGAATTCAAAAAAGTATATTTAATCTTGCAAATATTTAATGAGTAATTTATTGAATTTCTTTAAATATCCCTAAACTAGCAAAGCAGTACGAGACATTTCGTGACAGCAAATAGTGAACGTGAGACTAATGATTCCAAATCGATGCTTTTGTTTACAGATCACAGCTGATTGTTGTGATCAGATTGTCAGATAATGATGTTGGGATCACGTGACAACCAGTGACGCGATCTGGCGGACTAAACTGACACTCGGGTCGCACGACTGCACTAAGTACGAATCGCAATGGAAATAATGGAAAATACATAATATACAGGGTGGTTATAAAGTCCCTTCCCCACTATTATATTTTATTTTTTAGAAGAAATAAATAACCTTGGGGAAACAATACAAACCTAACCCAAAGTATCTTATGAAGTTATCAAAGATTTTGAGTGCTCCCAAAAATTTTGGGAAATTTTTTGATTTTGGGGGCAACTTAAAATTTTCAAAGTAGAGCCCTATTGAGATATTTCAAAGGTATTAAAATTTAAAGACGATTGGCGAAAATTGGGGTTCCCTACCTCAAACCAGTACAAAATGGCTGCATTTCGAAAATTATGACCCTGGGGTTTTTTAAGTCCCTCCCCCCTTCTTTTTTGCTACAATTTACATTTAAAGTGATTTTCAACTATGTGATTAATTTTAATAGGAACATGTTATAACTTTTGTAGTGATTAAAAATGTTGGGAGATACCTTAAGTCTAAGATGTAGGATTCAACTTCCGAATTCCTTATGAGAAGCTAGTCAAATACGCGACCTTTCAAAAAGCCACTCATAAGGAATTCGGAAGTTGATTCCAACATCTTAGACCTTAGGTACCTCCCAACATAAACCCTGTATAGCTTCTCTTATGCCCCTTTATCAAATATAGGTAATACTATGACGTTATTATGTCTGTAGATTTCAAGGAATTGTGATATTTTTGGTTATTTGTACCTTTTTGACATGGATATGTCTTAGCTCTGGGGGGTGTTGGCGATTTTTAAGATGGAAAATATGTAACAGGTTTCCATAGAAACCACCAGAGTTATAGTATTGAATTTTGAATACAAAAGAATAAGAACAGCTGTTTAGATGAAGTGAAAACATTACCTTTAGACATATCCATTATCTAACCTATTTCCCAATATAAACATTTTTACACCAGAAGCGCCAAAATAGGTCTTACTCCATGAAAGTTGTCGTTTTCATTTTCACCCACCAATATGAAATTATTTTTTCATTATTCTACACCTTTTGGAGAAGTTTTTCGCTTACTTTAAACTAACCCACGTACTTTAAAAATAAATTGACGAGCTCTAAAAACCCAACTTTAAACAATATCAGACATATATTTTCTCGTAGTTTTACAGAAAACTCAATTTTAACCATCGTATGTTAAAATCAATATTAGTTTGTTTACATTGATAATTGTTTTTTTGTAAAATAATGCTAAATAATTGAGCAGAAAATTCAGGTTTATATTTTGCCATAAAATAATTATCTTTCTAGACGCTGAATCATACAGACTGTACAAATGAATGGCTCTCAGCCACTAGTAACTAAATTTTTTATATGTCTTAGATAAATGTATTGTAATCGTAATTTGTTTCACTAGCGGCCTGTGACTCCTGTCAGATCATGAGCGGTCACCTCTGGCCTATGTGACTCGCGACTACGAATTTACGGAGTTAAAATTAAACGTCCATCATCTTTAGGATTAGTATTCGTACAACACTTAGGCGGTTTAGGTTTTCAACCCACGTCCGGGACGAATATTTATCCTTAATTACCCAGGACGTTTAATTTTGAACACAAAAAAACTGTAACTGAAATGGATTTTCGTCTTTCGTGTTTAATAATTATATGGAAAGTTCAAGCTCCTGATTCACTAAATCCAAATTAACACCCATTATAACAATATTTTTACCTTCAGGAAAATCGTATACTCTACAACCAGCACTGTCCGAGTAAAATGTTTTCTTCTCTCTCAGTATTTATGATTTCTTGTATATTACGGGGTATTTTGCTACGAGAAATAGATTGCAGCAGGTCTCAATGCTGGGAAAATTTTGGGTTTCGTCCTAGAGACCTTAAGTGTGTCCAAGTATTCGTTAAAAGACTTTTTTGACATAAATATGTCTCAGCAATAGAGGGGTAGTTGGCAATTTGTGCGACCAAAATTTGAAACAGAGACGTTATTTAGTTAGTGACGTCATAGGTTGGTTATAAGAACAGCTGTTTATTTGAACAGAAAACATTTTCTTTAGTCATTTCCATTATCTAACCTATTTTCCACAGGCAAATAAATACAGCCATGTTTTGTAGTTTTAGTTAACTAAGACAACTGATTCAGGTTTTTTATCGACATGGATATGTATTACCTCTGAGGGAGATAGGCAATTCGTAGGATCAAATTTTTTAAACGGTGGCGTAATATGTTTAGTGACGTCATTTGACTATAAGGACAACCGTTTAGAGGAACTGAAAGCATCCCCCTTAGACATATTCATGTTCTAACCTATTTCCCATAAGGAAGTAAGTAAAATCATTTTTTCATAGTAAAATTTGTTTTATTAAGATTAAAAATTAAACACAGAAGACCTTCAAAACGAAAATATATTCAGAAACTGCAAAGGATCAACAAGACGATCCCTACAAGCTTCTACATCTCAGAACCACGGCCAAGTCGAACATAGAATACATGTGGCAGAATTATTGCAAATCTTTCAGCTCAGTTAATTCACTTATCTAATAAATGTTTTATTCTATCCGATTAAACCTTCGTCTCTCGGTACCGTTGATAAAATCGTTCCGTCAAAATGCATGCAGACCGATGCATAATAAAAGGTTTTTGTGCACTTCCACTTAGCACGCGACGCATGGCTGCATGTGCATGACTAATTCCATCCACGTCTTTAACCTGGTGTTGCATGCGACCGACTCGTTCAGGGGTTGCTCACTGTTGCCAGTGGTACCACAATACGTACAGTTAAATTATGGTAAAAACATCAGCTAGTGTCGGCACACAATAACGAGGTGTGGGCATATGTGCGCATGTGGTCTCTATTTTATGTAAACAAATGATCCCTTTGCTCACGGCTTCCATAGTTATTATTGAAATAAAACTATTATGTTATAATTATTAACTTAAGTAATTTTTTAAAATTATATTAGTATTCTATTTACTCTTTTACAGTTTATTTTTTTAATTAGTTTTTCTATGAGTTGATTTCAGTTAATGTTGTAGGGGTTGTCAATATTAACATGTTTGTCAATATTTGTATGTAATTTTTCGAAATAAACTGGTTTCAATTTCAATCATAAAACAAACTTGTACCTTACCGGACTCTTAACGGCACTCACCTGAAAAAGAGATACATAATTAATGATTTATTTATAAATATTCTACAATATCTGCAATACATTGATTATAAATAACCTTAAACGATTTGATTAGTTTAAAACATAACCGACGAAAAACTCCTCCACTGTTTTTAAACATATTTTACCTTCGAAAAATTGGAAATGTATTAAGTTAAAGTATTATTATATACAGCGGTTTGAAATATATTTCGATACAAATTTGTATCATATTTCACATGAAAATTTGCGGATCCTGAGCAAAAGATTTATGATAAACTGTTCTATAAACGATGCCTTTACCGCGGTTGATAAATGAATGACTAGGTGAAGGAAACAAATTTGATCTATTAGGTTGGCAAGACAGGTTTGAAATAAGTATTGATATCAGCCTGCCAACATACACGATCACCAATATTCATAAACCCATTTTTTTACCAAGTTGCATTACTCAAACCTCATAACCAACCTATATTATGTAATCATTTTCCAACACGGTCGGAAAACTGTCTTAACTGCGCCGTGCACCGTGCGGGTCATGTGAATAGAGAGAAATAAAGCCATCAAATTCCATGTTTCTTACGGCAGCAAAACAACGTATTCATTGTAATTCTTGAAAAGAATAAATAAATTGGTATAACTCGCACAGCTATTAACATAATTTGATAAAATGTTGTATGTGTTTTTACTAGTAAACACATTACGCCTTAATATTAACACGTTACCACGTAAAAACTCCTTATTGCGGCAAACCTACATACTCGGCACTATTTTATTACTATTATGGGAATAATATAAGTTCTGTAAAAGCTGCTCTACTCACGCCAGCGTGCTGCGTGTGATCTCATCATCTATGTAATTTTGTGTGTACATTGCTCAGAGTTATTCATTTTTTAGTTATTTTTACGTTTCGTGCGATAGAGAAGCCGAAACAAGTCTTATCTCAATTTGTGTATGTCTGTCTATCTTCCTGTTTGCCTGTGACGCTCCAAGAGGCATTTTACTCCTTCTTCTCCGAAAAAACCTCCAGTTTTTCCGGATCAGCTGATGATCATGAAACTCATTTCACGCATTCTCTACATTCCAAAGATCTTTTTAAGTGCTTGAAATTGTCCGCGTCCCTTGAAAAGTAAATATCAAGCATTTAAAACCTCACTTTTTACGCGATATTAGTCGCATTTTGCTTTCAGTTTTCAATAAATCACCTACTGGTAATAATCAGCTGTTTATTTTGTGTAATTTTTATCACTAAATTATTTAAGCATTTATCATTGATTTCGTGAATATGTGATGTATAAGTGATTTGAAAAAAACAAACAGTACGTTGTATTTTGGGGCTCCAATGTTAATCTTATGGAGGAAAAGAAAAAAGTAATGTTTCACTTCTTATTATCTAATATTTTTGGATGAAACTTTATATTTAGCTTTATGTGGTTGAGATCCATACATTTATGCTTAAAAATCATAGTTTATGTGTTTATCATGGCAGCTAACCTGCATACTCTTTTCCCATGTTAATCATATAGAGTTTGGGTAAACTCCTTTATTTGTGGACAGGTGTTGATGAAACTTGATATAAATGGTCAAAATATAAATTGTTTACGCTAGAAACACCTACTTTCAGCGTTCCTCACAGCAGCAAACCTGCATACTCTTTCCCATGTTAATCTTATGGAGAGTAGACAAATAATACTCATATTTATTGACTGATAATAATAAAGCTTGTCATATATTATTATTATTATGTTATTGATTTGAAATTCGCTGAGTACGCAGGTCTGCTGCGACGGGTGTATTGTTTGATTTTAAACCCAGTCGAAATCGTATTATATTGTAAAGTTATCTTGATGTAAAAGAATTTTAACTGTTTTGACATATTTTCCGATCTAATCTAATTAATTTTGTCATGTTTATAAGTAATCTTTTCCCCTGACACAGACTTCTACAACCCGTAAAAAGTACGAGCGTATTGCTAGTTAATTTAAATAATTACTATTCCATTTTCATCATTAATGAAATTAGTATTAACCATGCAATAACGGAAAGTGAAATACGTGCGATAAAACGTATTACGAACAGTAAACGAAATGGAATAATAATATATTGGCAAAGTATCACGCTATGAATAATCTCTTTGGCGACACGGCTCTGCGCCAATCCAAAACTATGCTTTGTAAATAAAGATTTAATTATAAACTCATTAACTTAATTACTCAGCGCAATTAAACTTTTAGTCGCAAAAATTTGTTATTTAAATTTAAACATGGAATCCTCAATCTGAGACCACAGCCCTCGTAACCATGAAATTTTAAACCATGAAATAATAATAGAATGTTAAATTAGTAAGGTTATTGTGCGGCGTTTCAAAAAACTGATTCTGGTGTTTTGGGTTAAAATTTAAAGGTTTTTTTGTAAATTTAGTAACATCGTAAAAAATTAGGTAAAATGTTTGTTTAATTTTTTTGTTAGAACTAGTAGTAGTTTAGTAGAACTACTTGAGTCAGTAGCAAAAGTCCAAAAAATGTAGAATTTAGTGGATGAATGACTGATCAAACTACGAATAAGCTTATGTATTCGCATCTGATGGAAGGACTCAGTAGAAACAAATTTCAAAATCTGCGTCAGGCTCGTTATTTTTGTTTTAAATAATTTTTAATTAGGATGGGAATGAGTAAGTAGGTTTGCTGCCTGGAGAAATAAAAAAATTAGATTTTTAGCTCATAATCTTAGAACCTGAAGCTGTATCAAAATAATGCCAATGTTCAAATTGATACATACACGCACGCACACTTCACTGTCCACACTAACACGAAACATAATTAACAATTGAGTATCCTTTTTAAGAAATCCTTTTAAGGAAATTAAGAAAATGGAAAAAGTAACTCCCCAGACAACCACTTTACCTTTAAGGCGTATAGGATTGTTAATATGGTTACAAATATAGATAGTTGGTGTTGTATGTTTTATCTCCAATTTAATACTTTTAATTTCATTTATAATTAGTTCATACAATTTGGATAAGTAGTTATTAAGTTACTATCGTCTTCATAAAACCGTAAAGACTGGAGTTCTATGTTGATCAAAGGTAATGTTTTCTTTTGACTACCTTAAAAAATTGAGGGTTTTGAGGTTACTGTACCTTTATCTCAGAACGTAAAAATTATATCTACTTAATTATTTTTTTGTTTTGTTCGTTAGATCCAGTACCTTATTTTAAGCAGAGAAAGTTTAATATAATCATAAGTATTGAATTTATCTCAAATATTCTGAAATTCAAAAAGATTTAACATTTGCGGATTAAAAAAATTGTTCATAAAAGTTGATATTATTTAAAGTAATCCTCTGCTTAAAAATGTACCAATAAAAAAAATAAAAAAGGTACATAAAGATCTCAAAAATATCATTGGCAAGATACAACCATCCGACTTCCCTTAATTTGCCACCTCTCAACCACTTATTTGCATCTACCGTGTAACCACATTTGCTGTTACGAAATTAACTAATTAATTAATCCGCGAAGACCATTCTCATAATTAGACCAATTCGTAATTCAGAGGCAGTGGTTCGGATTCCACGTTGAACTGTAGGTCCATTAATTGCTATCGGTCTTTGGGCTGTAAATTAACAGTCATGTCTAAGGAAAATGCCAGCCTTAGTCAGTAATATGACTACAAATTCGCGCCACAATAATCTAACACTCAGTCCTCATTCATACTTGGCCTAAAATACCGTCCTTGTACTATGGTCGCAATTTCAATAATCTAATCTATTAACTTTGATCCTGTGGGGCTAAAATAAAAGATAATGCAGACTGTAAAGATAAAGAATACCGATTCTTTAATCGTTAATTAGAATAAAATTTATATAAACGAAGGCGACGTTGAGAGATTGAAAGATAACCTTAGGTTACACTCTCAGCTCTCGGGGGAGCGAAGAACTTTAAACACTGAAACGTGACACTAAACCTAAAAGTTGTCCAGGGATCGTCTCCAGACTCCAGCCTCCAGCCGTCGCAGACCCGATAAGCCCTCAGATGGAGGAACTTACAAACTTTATCTTACATCTTCATCCCAAACCGACACTCTTATCTTAGTCCGGTGTTATTAAATCATTACTAAAATTAGTATTCAGCGTATTATGATAGTACATTTTTCATTTCAATTTTATTTGCAAATTGACTGCTTAAAAATTTTATTACAAAACCCAAACAAAGATGTACACAAAACATAAAATTTACTTATCACAAAACGTTTGAATGTTAAAGTAATTCACTACCAGTAAAACATTTTTTATTTATTTTATTTTCTGTTAATCTTCGGCAGTTGTGAATCATTATAGACCTATAAGAAATCATATAACAAATTTGTTTTGATTTTTTTATAATTTAAGATAACAAGAGTTTTGAAGAAAAAATTTGTGTTATTAAAAATAACAACAGTTTGTATTATTTTTTAATTGTATTTAAATTCATTTTTATTTTGATAATTCATCTGCAACATTATTTTTATGAATGTATAAAAATTGAAATAAACATATTCTTATTCTTATAATTGTGTTTTTGGCACCTCGGGATCCTAAACAAAAGACAATTTTGGTCCACGACCTATTGTGTAGCTCTAGTTCCTTCCTATAGAAAATCAACTAAACACTAAACGATTAGAAGATAACTTATTTACGACTTAAATAGTCCAAACACTATATTTCCTTTAACGAACACACAATGATTTATTTCTACATTTTGGACATTTTAGCTTTTAGGGTCTACACTATGCTCTGGTCCTCAAGCCTACTGCCAGACCCCTATATAAATAGCCACTCCTAACCTTGCATTAACCCTTGTTTAACAAGGGAGCGACCAGCTGGCCTTCTCTGTTACTAAGTAGCGTGTATTTATCATCCACGCCGGAAGTAACGCCCTGGTCACAAGTCCTCATTACTCTTAGGAAACAGTGTTGCCAAATTAGAAGGATAAGGAGATCTTAAAATTCCCCGGAATGGGAAAAACTGTTATTTTGTCTAAAACTATTAAGACGAAACCAATGAAATAGTTTATGTAAAATATCGTAAACCCTGTATTAAGAGGATATTACAGTGTAACAACACTAATGCAGTAAACAAAGTGGAAGATTTTACAATTGACATGTAGAAACAAAAACGCAAACAAGACAGTAAAATACAACACAATACAATGCCATTATCCGTGTTGTATTTTTATTAAATTAATATGGGACCATTCCGTTTAAAATCTTATTATAATGTGGACCAAGTGAATGAAAATAGGAAAAAATGTGTAAATGTAGATTATATTATATTATATACTATATTATTATACATTATCTAAATGTATAAAACAAAGTCGTGTTAGTTACGCTCGAGAAGGCTGAACCGATTTTAATAATCTTTGCTTTTTCGGATTCGTGTCTGCTCCGGTCATGCTTTAGGCATTTTCAGTTTCCATAAACTCAATCCGTTTCCATTTTATAGCGTTTTAATTTTTTTATTTTAACCTTATGGGAAATAAGTTTGTTTACAAATTATCTAAAATAAAAACATTTGATTTCTAAAGCTACAGCTGTTACTTTCCATTAGCAGTATGCTTTACTATCCAATGCCATCTGAATCATTCATTAATGTAAAACTATGAAGTAAATGTGCACTGTACAAAATGAACAGATTTATTACCATGTTAATAGTTTACGGTTTTTTGGGGGGGATTATGTATTTATATTTTTCATTTTCTGTCTGATTAAAAGTCACGTGTTTATAATTATGATGGCCAAATAAAAAACAATTACGGTGTTTATACATATAACGTTTGTTACAATAATCAGCTGTTGTATATCTTTCCTATAAAAGCCGTATTACAGTTAGGTTTTGTTTGGTTTTAGGTTGGATTAAAAAATTGTGAATTAATTCACTCAGATTTATTTATTTTGTGGTAAAGTTATTAATATGTCTTATCGTTTCAATATTGTTATTAACTATGACTCAATATGTTTTTCAATATGTTATTAACTGCAACCCAGAATATCAAATTTTTCATAACGAAGCCGTAATGCTATTCGACTTCAGAACATGGCCAAATCTGAAAGTTAACACGTATTTATTGTTAGGCGTTACGAAGTTCGCCGGGACAGCTAGTATTATATAGATTATATTAGAAAATCTTAAATAAAATGTGCATTATAATCTTAATACGCATTCGACAGGACTTAGACAGGACCGTTAATAGCCGATGGTATCTAAGGGACATATAGTTTAACGTGGAATCCGAACAACTTTTGCCTCTGCAATTCGAATAATAATGATAAAACTATTATTTAATTTGTAATAAAAATAAATATTCGTATTATTTAATAAGTGGGTAATGAAAGAAAAAGTAAAATACAGTTGGGTCCCCAGAAAAAAAGCTAGGGTACCCCTGCCTTAACATAATAAATAAATAAATAAATATATATATTATTTATTGATCGTTATATATATATATATAATTTAAATGGATATCAAAGATATATTTTATCTAATACCCAAAAAACAAACTTCACTCATAGGCGATTCTCAAAGTGTTTAAAGACATCGTCAGTGGAATAGTTGGAATATGTGACAGAAATTTATTTGATCAGTTATCATCGTCATACAAAGACAAACGACAAGGCAAACATTGTCAGAGCAATCTAGGAAACTGCCTTCAAATTTCCGCTGTTACTTCTTTTAAACACACTCAAGGCAATTCAAAGTATTTTATTTTTGACATGTCTTAGCTCTATGGTGGAGTGTTGGCAATTTTCGCCACCCAAAATTTGCAACACTGACGTCATAATATTAGTGACGTCATAGATTGGTTATACCAACAGCTGTTCAAATGAACTGAAACCTTTATCTTTAGACATATCGACTATCTAACCAATTTCCCACAGGGAAGTAAATACAGATATTTTTCATTTCCAATTTCAATATTTATAGCATTGACCTAACAGTATTTTTATCATATACTATTGCTACAGTTCTTTTCTTATAGACAATACCTATCTATTTTTCAAACTGAAAATATTAAACATAACTTTCCATTTAATAAAAAATAAATAAAATAAATTCAAAAATAAATATAGTTTCTGTATCTTTTTTTCTATTCTCTCAGCTGTTTATTTTCTGCAAACTTTTACTTTTTTTTAAAATTTAAAATTTAATTTAATTGTATAAATAAAAAGTATTAGTAATTATTAATGAAAGATTCAGGTTTTTATAAACACTAAACTGTTTTTTTAACATAAAAGTAATTTAAATGAAGAAAATATATTTATAAAAATATTCATTAATATAAATATTAATTTTTCGCTTTTAAAAATTAACAAGCATTAACGATTTATTTAATTATTTAATATTTGATATAATAGAAAAAAAAAATTATTTTATTTTTTAAATTATTATTAACTATAATTTAGAATTTATAAAAATACATTAAATACTGATAAAACCTTTATATTTTTTACACTGTAATTTTAAAACACCTCAATTTTTTCATATTTATTATTATTCAAAAAATATTTTTATTTTCAATTTTTATATATTTCAATGATATTATAAATATGTTTACTAAACAATATTTAAAGACTATTGAGAAAATACTTTTGAAATATACTTAAGATAAGTAAAACTTGAATATCAGCACTGAAGGAAGTGTTTATTTAAAAATAAATAAAATAAATTCAAACAATGAGTAAGCTTTTTTCATTATAAGGCGCAATTTATTTTTTCTGAAGTTTAAGCTGCCACTTTTACCTTCTTTTTTAAAACTTGATTTTTAAAGTTTATAATTAATCTGGTCTCTGCTGATAAATATGTAACTTGAGAAGGCCTAATTGAATGTAATTAAAAATGAATAGATAATATTGATTATACGGTGGTAAGCTTCACCAGCCTGTTAAGCCGTATAAAACACTTTTGAAACCGTCCTGTTTTTATGCGGTGATAAAGTAATTTAAAGGCAATGAATGAAGGCATTAATTGCAAATCCAACTGGAAACTGTTATATGGGCTAATTTAAATTAAGGTAATGGGTGATTCGCTTTTAACATTTAGCATTTAACGATTCCTGTTATTTACTTGATTTTGACGACTATCATATTAAAAAAAATATTTTTCAGTCATTTTATGATAGATTATTTAACCTAATTTAGTGTTTTACTAAACTGACTCAAATGAACTTAGTAATATTTTAATTTTTAATGGATAATACATTAAATTAGGATACAAACCTCCTTTCTAATGGACCACTTTACCTGTCAAAACCTCCTCAATTTCAACAAGAAATTCGCTAAATAAATCAGTATTTTGGCAATTCGTTCTACCACTATGGCTACTTTCAATGATATTATAAATATGTTTACTAAACAATATTTAAAGACTATTGAGAAAATACTTTTGAAATATACTTAAGATAAGTAAAACTTGAATATCAGCACTGAAGGAAGTGTTGTTTTATCAATGCCACAACAAACCCACACATAGAAACCTTTCCTTTCTTTAAGTATAGATAAAAGTGCACATTTTAAGAGACCTTACACAAACAAATTAATTTTACTTAATTAAAAATTAAAAAAATATTTTACGAAATAGTTATAACTAAGCAAAATCAATAAGTAAGTACAGATTATGCTTCTTTATTTTTAATTTATTTTTATTTTTTAAACAAAAAACACATATATACAGAAACCAACATGTATATTAAATTATCTTTGAAAATTGACAACGAAGAGAGTAACTTCATATTTTCATACAGTCTTTTAAACATTTTTAGAACCTTTCCATGCATAATGACTTTAACACCAAGTATAAAACTTTAAAAAAATCTCATTTATACTGTTTTATTAAACAAAACAAAGATAACTGAGATAATTCAGGCTCTTTTAGTCATATACATTATTTGAAACAAATCATCTTCAGCAAAAATAATCTTTAAAATTTTAATAGGAGTAAATCAATGATCAATGTAAAACATATTTGATTATTTAAAGGTATAACTGATTATATTTTATAGAACATATCTAATTTAGGTGACGTGTTCAGTAAACTTAACAAATATATCTCATATCGTTCAAAACTTTATCTTTCAAGGATGTGGGTCATTTAAAGTTTTTAATAATCTTTAAAATTTGAAATTTTTATCATTGTGGGAGCTCTTGTTTTTACGGCGTGGATGAACACAAATGCGTTCTTTAGCGTTTCAGAAAGACAGAAATTTCAGTTTATTTACTGAATAAAACTGCAAGATACACAAAAATAACACAATGATAAACCATTTACAGACATGTTACCCAAACCTCGTCTGAATATTTCCGAATGTTGTTTCTCTTTCTCGCTGTCACATTTTCCAATACACCAATACAAGACGTGACCCCTGGAGAGGAACGCATCACGTGTTTCACCTCCAAAACCGATGAAGGACGCCAGAGGGATCGTTCAATGAATATGTAGCGCGAGGCGTCTCCTACGGGCAGCACGTACAACCATCGTCTCAGGGCTTCGCCATATATCTTATTAACCTGATACCGATGCTCTACCTGACAGAGAATTCACAAGAAGTGAAAAAAGAGTAGAAAACAAAATATATTTAACCAGACAAAATCACGCTAACGAAAGTTTTACCAATCTTCCGTTAAAAATCGAATGATTTAAACAACCTTTAAGTAAATCTAATTCCACAAACTAACGTCAAAACTAACGCTAGTTTCTTAAACGAGAGCTTTTAGTAGGTCAAGGTCGCATTGAACTGTCATGTGAACAAGCTAAAATAACAGAAAAATGTGCAGGTAGGTATTTTAAAGCGAAGTATAAATGAGAAATGAGTGATTGAAGATGATGGCTAAGGCTGAAATGTTCCTTAGACAAGACTAGTTAATAGCCCAACAGACGATAAAATATAAGGAAATTTTATTTTAACGCGTGATCCGAACCACAGAATGGCTCTGAATTACAAACTGGTATAATTATGAGGATCGTCTTTGTGGATGAACATAGTATCCAATAGTCCGGATGTTAATCCACAACAGGGGGTTGACGTTCCAGGATGTTAATCCACAACAGGGGTTGACGTTCCCGGATGTTAATCCACAACAGGGGTTGACGTTCCCGGATGTTAATCCACAACAGGGGTTGACGTTCCCGGATGTTAATCCACAACAGGGGTTGATGTTCCCGGATGTTAATCCACAACAGGGGATGACGTTCCCGGATGTCCCATTAAACGTAATGGATTTGACTTATCCTTATAACGCAATCCTCAATCCTGGAGGAAAAAAATGTTTAAAATAATAATATTTTTTCCAAATTGAAAGTTTAATTTATGAACTCGGTGGTGGCATTATTTATAATCTGGAACTGAACGATTTTGACAAAATATTCCAACTTATAGTTACAAACAAAATTTTTATTCAGTGAACACTTTTTACAGCCTAACATGGTTCAAACCAAAAGACAAAATAAAGGTAAAATAAATGATTCCAATAAATTATTAGATCAGCTGATATATCATTTTACGATCAAAGAGTGTGCTTAAATTATTTTACTGTCAAAAACAAAATTAACACGGTGACTGTTAGTATCTATTTTTGAATTAAGGATGAGAATAAATGGTGAAAGAAGAGTGAAAAGCGAAAGGAGAGTTCAGAAGCCTTCTTGGACTACTCAGGTCGTATCTCTTCAGAATATCCTCTCACGACTGGAGATCTTTAGATGGTATCAAACTGCTAAGGATTTTATCCACTCTAAAAAGGAGTGTAAAGATCCTTCTCACCGTTAACCCTAACAGTTTTTGGTGACTCTTTCAACTCTGAATCAGGGATTTACTTTCTGACTCTTGAAGGTTTCAACTGTTAAATCCATCTACAATGTATGTTTCCCCAAATAAAAACATTCGTTTGTAATTTTTTTGTACCAACGACAAAGATAGAAGCAAACCAAAAAAGTGTTAAACAGACTTGCTTTTCTAAATAATTTCTAACCAAAACGTCACAAATTCTTAACAAACAGTTAGAACATTAGAAA
Organism: Nephotettix cincticeps; assembly: GCA_023375725.1. NCBI lineage: Eukaryota > Metazoa > Arthropoda > Insecta > Hemiptera > Cicadellidae > Nephotettix > Nephotettix cincticeps. The sequence goes on from CM041786.1 coordinate 141,024,729, forward strand.
GATATTGATTTTTTTTATAATCTCCATAAAAGTGATATTGGGCGCTCATGGAAAAAATGTTCTTTGGTTACCGCGGGCAGTGAATTTAACTTTGAAACTTTGAACTGCTACAGTAGTAGCTGACTGAAAATTCAAAACATCTTTCTCTTTAGTTTTTCAGTTGGTTTGAATTATGATAGTCAATACCAATAAATTTATTTATTAAATTTAAAAGCCTATAGCTTTTGAACCCATAGCTTTATAGATATACAGACACCATGAAAATTTAATTAAAATCATGAGAGCGAATTTTGAGAAATTCGGATTTTCACGTGTTTTAAGGTTGTTAAGGTTGAAGTATCCATCAAAATAAAGAACTCAGGAAAATTAAATCAAAAGCATCTTGTTAACCTAACAGTTGGTGCGAATTCGGTGCTAGAGGTCACGGGTTTGATCCCCGGGATGTCCATAAAATTTGATGGATTTGGACCGCTTTACTTTAAATGTGTTTGAGTTTTCTCCTGTAAAATGCCATTGACGTAGACATAAAACAAAAATGAACCATTTTACCGAATTAGTACAAGTAGGACCATCAGATACGGGATTTGTACACAGAAAACAAAGAGGCAGAGAGTCATTAGTCCGGAAACTACTTATTGGGATTTGAGGAGCCTCTGAATGAATAGTTTCATTCTCAATTCAAATTCGAAAATATTAAAAAACAAAGAGTATTTAAACGCTTAGATTAAACCATTATAAACATACCTGATTCGGTTAGATAAGTCAAGGATTCATTTTTGCCATTTTTAAGAATACATTTCGTAAACAGAAATATTATATTACTGTGTACAAAGCAAACAACTTAGTAATAAACCTATAATTTAAAATTCCATAGTAGTTTACCATTTGCAATTAACCTGCTAGCTGATGGTGTTCCGACACGACACTTGTCACATGCACGCTAAATGTTTCTGATAAACTTGTGACGGAGTTGGTGATGGCTCAACGCTGCGATAGTTGTATTTTTAAAACGGGACATTTCATTCGTATATTCTAAAATAACGAGTCTTTGATGATAAGTTTTCTCTACACAAAAATGACGTTAAAATGTATCATAAAATTGTTTCAATCCATTTCGGCAGTGATTTAGGCCTTTTTGTATGGGTCTAAAATAAAAAGGTGTTTCTTTTGAAGGGTTAAGTTTTCTATTTCATGATTGTAACTTGCTTCATTGTAAAGTACATTCTAGACGCAATATTCTGTGACCATTCGATTTTAATAGCGTTATTATTAAATAAGGTGTCATGATTTATGACAATTTGTCGTTTTGGTTTATAATTTTGATACAGTTAAAATTTACATTACTTTACTGCAATGGCAAGTAAGCACCCCAAATTTCTAGTATTTTTTACAAAAATTAAATTTCAGCGTTATTATAACATTTTAAAGCTTTAAAACAAAATAATAATAAATTATACTTTTTATAAATAAAATCGTACATTTTCAACCCCAAGTTTTTAGTTGAGAATATTCACTTTATATATAAATTGTTTAAACTTTTTTAATAGAAACCTGATTATTTTTCCTACCACATGGAATCGCAAATTTGATCAATTTTTTGTAACTTGTTCAGATATTTTAACGCGACGTGAAATTAACAAATAAATTTCACTGATATAAAATCAATCAGTACTCCATGTATATTTTATACTTATACTTTTTACTGAAATGGCTATCTACCCAGGTAGGTAGTTTAAGCCAAGAATTAATGAGTATAGGATGATTGTGGCGCGATCTTGTCTCGATAGTCACTAAGGCAGGCATGTTCCTTAGACAGAACTGTTAATTAAAAAATCACAACATCTAAGGGATCTACAGTGTAACGTGTGATACGAACCACGTTAATGAATAAAATTATTGTTATCTAAATTAATTTAATAACAAAAACTACTTCCCTGTGAGAAAGCCTAAATCATGAATATTTCTAAAAGAGACTGCTTCCACTGACCTCGCCTTTATTGCATGGACAGCAACAAAGATTATAATAATTAGTATGATTATTTTTACATAATTATTTATCCACCTGGGAGAAGGAATGAAAGAATATCTGAAATTTATTTTCAATGCACATAATGTCTATTTTATTGCACATTAGAAATAATTAACAAAAGATTGTGATATGAGAAGTAAATGTTTTTTGTTTATCAACGTGACGTGAGAAATAACTGTTTCACACGACATTGGACGACATCCCTTTAGACGTATAGATTAGTTTCTCAAAATCCGATTACAATTTTTAAATATCCCTTCACAGCAGACCTGTGTACTCAGCGAATCTCTAAATCAATAGTATGACAGTAGTAGCGTATGACAAGTTTGATCAACATCTGTCGATAAATAAGAGTGTGCAATCATCTTAGCTAAATACTCAATCTCTGGATACACATCTCTACCAAATTCGATTTTTTTGTCTCTAGGACCTTAAAAACGAAAAAGTAACATATTCCCGGGCTTAGGTCTTGCCATGAGACCTACGGTTTTGACTGGGAAGGTGGTGACGTTCTGTAATCAATATACTTGGAAGTCACGAATTGTGGATAGTTGTGAGCGATGGTCGGTAGGTATAGTGTTCTCTTGTGTGGATTAACGTCCGCACTAGTTAATCCGCAAATACCATCCTCATAATTAGACGAATTCGTAATTTAGAAGCCATGGTTCGGACTCCACGTTAAACTGTACATCCCTAAAATATGTCATTGACTGTTGGGCTATTAATTAACATGTAGGCTTAATGAGTAACAAGACTACAAAATCGTGCCACAATCGTCTTACACACAATCCTCATTCATACTTGACTTAAAATACCTTTTGGTGTGGTTGCCATTTCAATAATCTAATCTAATAGCTTCTTACTATAAAAGAAGCTAAAGTACATTTTAGTATTTAAGGGATTGGCTTGCAAAATATTAACAAATGACTACCAAATGTTAGTCATAGCAAAAATCAAACGCTCACATGATCAATGACGTCACACTTTTAACGAATCGCAAATTTCTAATATTTTTTAATCCAACAGAAATACACTGTACCAATGTAAATCTAAATATATATGTAAAGTAGTGAAACATTTGAGCAAAAAACCCATCACTAACCACGACCATTATTGCGCATAGAATAAACATTTAAACGCAGAATACCACTTACCGATTGCCCATTAATTTTAATTAACAAGACCGCAGTTTCGTTGTTCGAGGCTTGATTCGCCATTAATCGGGTCGTTTATCGTTTCACATTATTTTTATTTCAGCGATAAATTTAAGAACTTTGATGCTAAATAAGCTGTTTAACAATGCGAAAATCTCCAACATTAAAGGGATTTCGAAAACTGTAAATAATTTATTTTTTCCATTAACCCTACAACTGGTTTTAGTCTTGATAGGTTGCCATTTCAGTAACTAACAAACACACTGAATGATCATTGAATGATTAAACTGAACAATCATTATGTATAACATGTGTCCACTGCAATTCCATTTAAGCCTACAAATTACGTTAACTCTCACCTAAGATGGTCACCATTTATTTAAGGTACTGTACCACACATTTTCAAGTCATATTGGGATTGCTCATGGTGGGGATTCGAACCCACGTACTTGACCCCAACCGATTACGGTAAGTACTACCATACGAAAAAGCGTGAAAATTGGCTATGAACTCTACTCTAGCAGAGCATCGAACTTGTGACTGTTGATTTTTTTAACTGCCGTTTGTATACTGTGCATTTTATTGTTAAGTTTACCTTCTTCCCTTATTCATAGTGTATGGAGAAAGTACTGCATTCGTCAAAACATTCAAATTTGGGTTGAGTGGATCATCCGTATTGAGGCTTCATAAAAAAGTGGTTTCTGTCAATCTCTCCGTCTGTCAGTCTCTTTGTCTGTGTACAGACCCCGATACAGCAATAATGGATCTAACTCATTTCAATTGTCGCTTCTTATTTGAAGGACAGGCAACAGTGTACAGAGTTGACTTATGACATGGGAGGTACGACTGATAAAAGCAGGATGCAAGTCAAAGGTGTTAATTTTGGGGTACCCCAAGGTTCAATACTGGGACCTTTCCTTTTTATTTGCTATGTCAATAATTTCCCCAACTCAAATAAGTACTTAACTACAATGTATGTTGACAACACTTCTGGGTTTCTGTGGTCTAGGGATTTAAGTGGTGTAGAAACTAACGGAAAAAAACTTTTCAAAAAAACTATAGATTTTTTTAAAAATAATAATTTAAAGATGGATGTCAATAAGACTGAACTTCTAGTTTTTGGCCCAAATAGCGTAGAATTATTAATTTCAAATGGTAATGGCACAGTGATTAGCACCAACTCCTGTAAGTTGGTAGTTCTTTATTTTGATAAGAGTTGGTCTTGGATAGTATATATAGATCATGTTAGTAATACGTTAGCCTAAGGTATATTTCTTTTAAGAAAGATTTCTAGATACCTGCCTACTAACGTATTACGATCGATTTATTTTAGGTTCTACTACCCTCTTGTCTTATGGGCTCATGGTACAGGGTGGCGCATAAATCACTCATGTAAAGAAAGAATTCATCTTACAAGAAAATGCATTACGTGTTATTGCAAAATTTGAAGATCGACAACAAGCTTGTAACTGGGTATTTTTACCTCTTTGAATATCATGACCCTATTTTCTATGTACATATATCAAACTCTTTTGCTTGTTACAAATTATAGGACTTTTACCACCAGAAATGTAAATATTCATGATTACTTTACTAGATCTAGATTAGATGCCCACAGAGTCCAATGCAGGGTCCATCACTTTAAATCGTCCATATTTGAGAGGAGCTATTTCCTACAATAAGTTGTCAGAAAATATTAAAATTATAGAAGGTGGAAAATTAAAAAAATTAATTAAAAGTTTTCGTATTCAAAAATGCCCATATGATTTAAGAACCATTTATGTAAATTAAAGTAGGTTGGCTTCCTTCTTTGAAGTTTTTTTGATGTGAAACTTCTTTGGTTCATCTGTTCTTTTAAAAGCTTTAAACTATTTAACATAAGAGTTCCTGTACAACAACTGAGTTACCAACCCTTTTATAATATTTATGTTTGTTATCTTTGACTAGATTTAGGAATTGTAATTAATGTTAACGAATCAATAAAGATTTTGATTTTACTTAAGAAATTGAATGGCTATTTTATGAATACATTTTTAAATGATTTTATTAAAGGTTTAAGTTTTTTACTTACTTCAGAGAGAAAGTATGTGTCACCCCACTGACAGTGTTTTTTACGAAGCAACTTACCTATCTAACCAGTTCATATAGATCAGTGTAGCCTAAAAACCAAACTAAAAATGAATACCATAAAATTATCAAACAATATTTTTTTCATACAAAGAGCTTGCCAGAAGAAATGATTTTCCTCTCTAATAAGCCTATTTATAGAGAATCGTTCTTCAAACGATTGCGTTGGCGTGAAATTATTTTTATTTATGCGTCAAAGATAATGATTGAAAGTAACATTTTTCTTCGTTTTCAAACTCAAATGAAATTGTCAAAAACATCTTTTGACGTCTAAATTAAACAGGGTTATTGGAAAACTTTTTATTCTACGGTAATTAAAACATTTTTCCTTTCAATAACCTTTTGAAGCTGTTCGTTCAAATACATCGTTCGCTACTGGTTTAAGGTTTTAAATATTCTTCTCATGATATTATTTACATAATAGGTTGTAAAACTTATTATGTGTCTAGTATAATATATTCCACGAATAAAACTAATCTATGAGCATAAATTTTTAAAATAATTAGATATTTTCTCCTGGAAAAGAGAAAGAAATTAAACTCTATCGAAATACTAGAAGAGGGTGTATTAAAATTTTTAACTTAGATGCAATAATGTAGTGAGATGGATCTGAGGGAGAAAATTTGGTGTTAAAAATATTTTTGTTTTCGACATAATTTACAAATACATTTTTGAAAGTGGGGTACATTTATTGTGCTGTTTAACTTCTGTATGGGAATTGATTATACTAACTGAATTAACACACTTGTATTAATTATGTTAGACGATATTGTTATCGTTGCTAAATTTAAGCAATTAAATTTAAGCTAACTTTAACTAAAAGATCAATTCATTCATCAAAGATATTTTTATAATGTTTTGGAACAATAATGAGTGAGAGCATTATGGTTACCTAAAATAAATTATAATTCCGCATTTCGAAGAAATAGTTGGTTTTGTGGAAGTTTATTGTCACACATTATTATCCAAGTGAAACCATAAGTCCGGAGTTGTTTGAGTTATTTGTACGTTATTTTTATAACTGTTATTGCGTTTGGAACAGTAGTAGATTGATAACTGCTACAGTACCGCGGATTTTGATTGCCCATATAGGATTCGAACCCGCGAATTTCCGTTTACCCAAACTAGTCAGTGAAACACGTGAAACAACTATACCAAAGTAACACGTCTGAAAATCGTTTAATTGGCTATAAAGCATACTCTAGCGGCAAAACTACGAACTCCTTGAGTTGATTCAGTATTAGCTTACAGATGGGAGTGAGACGATTGAACACGACGACTAAAAAGGTTCACTAATTTGAAGACCGTTATCTTGGAACTGTTACTGAGTTTTGAGGAGTGTCAGATACATTACTGCTACCGTGACTGTGTGTACTAGATACGTAAAAGTCTCACGTATATGTCACCGTTATCTTGGAACTGTTACTGAGTTTGGAAAAGTGGATACGTTACTGCTACCATGACTGTGTGTACTAGATACGTAAAAGTCTCACGTATATGTCACCGTTATCTTGGAACTGTTACTGAGTTTGTAAGAGTGGCAGATACATTACTGCTACCGTGACTGTGTGTACTAGATCCGTAAAAGTCTCACGTATATGTCACCGTTATCTTGGAACTGTTACTGAGTTTGGAAAAGTGGATACGTTACTGCTACCATGACTGTGTGTACTAGATACGTAAAAGTCTCACGTATATGTCACCGTTATCTTGGAACTGTTACTGAGTTTGTAAGAGTGGCAGATACATTACTGCTACCGTGACTGTGTGTACTAGATCCGTAAAAGTCTCACGTATATGTCACCGTTATCTTGGAACTGTTACTGAGTTTGGAAAAGTGGCAGATACATTACTGCTACCGTGACTGTGTGTACTAGATACGTAAAAGTCTCACGTATATGTCACCGTTATCTTGGAACTGTTACTGAGTTTGTAAGAGTGGCAGATACATTACTGCTACCGTGACTGTGTGTACTAGATCCGTAAAAGTCTCACGTATATGTCATCGTTATCTTGGAACTGTTACTGAGTTCGGAGAACCACCATTACATGATCGTTATTATCATTGGGAATAGTTTCAAAGTTATGAATCCTAAACCAAGACAAGTTTGCAATTGTTCACTTCTCTGTCTTATCAAGTTTGCAGTCGTTCATAATAGTAACTATAATTATTATTTACATGTACGTTGAACAATAATAAATATGTTTTACTGTTTGTGATACTGCATGTATATACTGTACTGTTTTAAATGTAATACTGTTTAGTTATTAGGTTAGAATTTTCGTTTGTAATTTTCTGTTTAATGATTAACTAACTTAATTCAAACGTTATATAACATTTTTAGAGAATTCAGAACCATTTTATAACTGGTATCCTTATATATTATAATGCTATATATTATACAATTCTATATCATTAATGCATGATCTTATTTTGTAAATATTACCATTCTCTCTATGTATACTTTAGATTTATTGTTTAACCCTATTATTCAAACTTAAAAAGCAATCAATATGATACGATAATAATCAAAACAGTAGGCTAGATAGATATGATTTGATTCAATTATTTAATCATTAGAATCCAAGTTTTATTCCAAAAGTTAACCTCGATTGAACTTTAGGAGCAATCATTTTTACTATAAACACACAGTTGATATATTTTGTGTCAAAATTATGTTTTCATTAACCTCATCTTAAGGGGTTAAAAAAAATAAATGTAAAACCCATTTTTGCATCTTAATGCTTTGATGTTCAACTGTTTATTGCGTATAGGATGAACGTTATACACATTAATTAAATAAATTCTACCTATGATTAATTTAATCAAATGATTTCTTGAAATCATAAAAACCCTCTTGTTAAAAATTTCGATACTGATCTATTTCACGAACATTATCACAATTAATTGTAGACTTTTTATACATTAAATATATGTTTATACGTTCCGTATACACGTTTATTTAGGTAATAGTTTATTTTGTAAATTGAAAATGTTATATTAAAAAATATAACAATTTTTTAATGTTTTAAAAACCTTACCACTTTTCTTCTAACTTTGTCGTATCAACTTAAAGGGAACGCTTACGTCCACACTATTGAATACTACGTTAATCCACAAAAATATAATCCTCATAATTAGACCAATTCGTAATTTAGAGGCAGTGGTTCGGATTCCACGTTAAACTGTAGGTCATGTAGTTGGTATCTGCTGTTGGGCTATTAATTAACAGTTCTGTCTATGGAACATGTCAGCCTTAGTCAGTCTTAGTGGCAGACTTACAAGATCTTGCCACAATCATCTTACACTAAATCCTCATTCATACTTGGCTTAAAATGCCTACCTTGGTTGCCATTTCAATAATCTAATCTAATCTAATTGTTTTAACTGTCGAGTCTGTTTAAAAATTTCCAGCCACCTTATACGTATAAATTAAAATCAAGAATTCTGTTTAGAATCAGACCGATAGTGCAAATAAATAAAACACTTCCACCAGAAAGTAAACAGCTGAATTTCTTGGCAAACATTGATTCAATCATAACGGGTTTAATTTCGTTGTTTGTTCTGTGATCGGGTGAATTGGGCCGATCCGCGTGGAAAATAAACCTGAATGCGGGCGATGTAAACAAAGAATGCGGTTTATATGTAATAACTAAATATTTGGTTACAATAAACTTGCAAATTCGGCATAATTCTCTTCCGTAACATGCATGAACTAATGGTGACGTGCTTACTGTAAGTTATAATATATGGGATTTTTTTATTTCGAGGTTTTTCAATTAATTTACTTCCTGTTTTCATCTTTATTACAAAAAACATTCAACATGAAGTATGCAGCCTTATAAGTCATCAAAAAATTGTTCAAAAAGTATATGATACTTTTCATTTTGGTCCCTTATTCAGATAAAACATAGGATGTTTACATATGTACAACTAAAAAATTAATTTATTTATTGGTTTATAAGATAAATTATTAAATCAAATATATAAATACTTTACTTTACTTTACTTTACATTACTTTACTTTACTTTACTTTACTTTACTTTACTTTACTTTACTTTACTTTACTTTACTTTACTTTACTTTACTTTACTTTACTTTACTTTACTTTACTTTACTTTACTTTACTTTACTTTACTTTACTTTACTTTACTTTTAACTGAAATGGCGACCTACCCAGGTAGGTATTTTAAGCCAAGTATGAATGAGGAATGAATGTAGGATGATTGTGGCGCGATCTTGTAGTCTTGTTACTGACTAAGGCTGACATGTTCCTTAGACAGGACCGTTAATTAATAGCCCAACAGCCGATGGCAACTAATGGACCTACAGTTTAACGTGGAATCCGAACCACGGCCTCTGAATTACGAATTGGTCTAATTATGAGGATGGTCTTTGTGGATTAACGTAGTATTCAATAGTGCGGACGTTAATCCATACAAGAGAACACTACATCCACCGACCATCTCTCACAACTATCCACAATTCGTGACCTCCAAGTAGCTGGATTACAGGACGTCGCCACCGTCCCAGTCTTACATATGTATGAAAATACATATGTACCGTTTCAAACGAATCGTATTTTTGGAATCTATGGACCCCGAAACCAAAAAATATTGTCCCCTGCCCAGGTCTTACCTTGAATTGCAAACTACGGTTTAACCTAATTTCCTATAGGAAGATTTGTACATTACGTAAAATTAAAATATGTTAAACTAGCAGTAGGCCCGTCCTTTGTACGGGTTGTGGGATTCAGTTTAAAGAAGAAAGATTATCATTACAAAATGTAAACCTGAAATCCTAAACAAATCAGTACAAAGAGAATAAATCAATACCCTGCTTTATTATTTAGCATTACTTTATAATGAAACATTAATACCATTATTATTATTAGTTATACGTAAAAATAACTTTTCAATATAGTATGATTTCGAAATGGGGTTAAAATCAATGACCAATATAATCTAACTAATATTGATTTGACAGCTGTTTGTTTTTATTTATATTAAATCGTTAAACTACAAAGACAGCTGATTATTATCAGTAGGTTATTCATTGAAAACTGGCTCAAAATGCGAGTAATATCGCGTAAAAGTGGGTTTTTAAATGCTCGTTATTTACTTTTCAAGGGGCTGCGGGCGATTTCAAGCATTTATAAACCTTCTCTGGACTGTAGAGAATACATGAAAAAAGTTTCATTGTAATCAGTTCTCCCGTTTTTTCGGAGAAGACGGCGTAAAATGCCTCCCGAAGCGTCACAGACAAACAGACAAAAATTGAGATAAGACCGGTTTTGGCTTCTCTAACGCACCAAAAGTAAAAATAACTAAAAAATTAATAATTCTGAGCAATGTACAGACAAAACTCTAATTTTATTTATATAGATTTAGTGACGCAAATGACGCAAAGGATACACTTGTTTGATAAGAAGTTCTGATGACATTTTAATGATAAGGGTTCGTAGAGACGGGGAAATTGCAGGGTCTAGGCGACGTCGTTAACCTAGATGCAAATATCTACGGTGTCGCTAGCCAATGAAGGCTGCAAGCGATACGACTGTAGGCTTCCTCAAGCCAAGGACGTCCTATCTTCGCCATGTTAATCTTAGAATAGAGATTTTTGCATTTTCTCAAAAACTATTGGAAATGAATGCTTGAAACTTGTTATACACTATTTTTTACCTTTATCTGCAGCCCCTGCCACTCAGAAAGTTTTAGCTAAAAAACTAATAAATTATAACTGTATTGTAATAAAATGTTTTTAGTGATATTTTTTTTACTCCAAAAATGCTCTATTAATTACTTCCAAAGTGGTAAAGGCTGTATGTTAGGATATGTTTTATAAGTTTCAAGTAAATATAAACAGTAGTTGTTGAAAAAATTCCGATTTACCTTACTACTTCTGGTCATTTTCGGAAAATTAAGTAATTAAAATCGGTATTTTCTCAGGTACAACTGCTCCTATTTACTTGAAACTTTTACCACTTATGCAAAATACCCTAATCTATAGCCCCTGCCACTTTGTAAGTAATCAGTAAAGGATTTTGGAGTAAAAAATAAATATCATTAAAAAACAGTATATTACAAACAATTATAATTTTTATATTATTTTGCTAAACCTTTCAAAGTGGTAGAGGCTATAACAAAGGTGTACAGCTCATTTATAAAAAATTTCAAGCATTTATTTCAAATATTTTTTTAGTAAATACAAAATTCCTATGCTAAAATTAACATGGCGAACACGGGGACGTCCGCCTTACCTTAAGCACAAACATGTATTCCGCAGTAAAATGGAATTCGTTATCCGTAAAACAATTTTTTATGATAATCTTTGGCAGTTGTGTATCCCTAAGGGTCTAACTATATAAAAAATTGTTTTTTCCATATTTGATATTAAAAATGTATGTTTTTATAAAATGTTAATTTTTAAATTTGATTATTTTTCTATCAAACTGTAGGAGTTTTCAATGTTGTATTTTCATCATTATGTTTTAAAGTAAAAAAATCTGAAAATGAAATAAAAAAGGAAAATTTTGTTAAAAAAATTTAATTTGTAGAAAAATAATAGTTAAAGAAAATTCAAAATACAAGAAATATTTTAATATATAACTGTTAACAAGCACCAAAAGTTTTATCCACCTAATGTCAACCGTTTTGTTCGAATATAAATTTGAAGTCCTGAAAACATATAAAAAATCAAATTTCACATAATGGACACTTCGCGCTGTGAGATTATGTAGATGTGATTTGTAAAGGTTTAGGAAAACTTAAATGACGCCACTATAGAATTAAATACCAAAGTATAAGTGTAAATTTACTTACTTAGAATAAAATAAAGTATATATTTAGAGATTTTCCGTTTTTATTTAGAGGATTCCATGATAAACTTAGGTCTTAGTTGCCATCGGCTGTTCGGCTATTAATTAACAGTCCTGTCTAAGGAACATGTCATCCTTAGTCAGTCACAAGACTACAAGATCGCGCCACAATCATCTTACACTCAACCCTCGTTCATACTTGGCTTAAATACCTACCTTGTGGTATGGTCGCCATTTCAATAATCTAATCTACCCGTAGCATTTCCCGAACTGTGCCTATAATTGTCACACGTACTAGAAAATCTAACAACGTAGATCCAAGTTTTTATTTTATTTCTGTAAATTTCAGTAAACAACTTACTGTAAATTGAATTATCAGATAATGGATACAGGATACATGATACGAGCCAGGTCCGGCGACGGATAGACAGACAGACAGGAGCGGTAGGGGCTGGTGACCGTTGCCATGACGACCAACCACCCCACCACCTCCTCCCCAACCATCCTCAGAGCCCGCTTGGTAACAGCCAACAACTCTGTTTCTGTTTCTCTTGCCACAATTTGATATTGAATGGTTTTTTATACTTCCAACTCCGATCTCTCGAATCGCTCTTGATTCGTTTTAAAAGACTTGGCGGTTGTATTAAATTGATCGTGAAGAGTTTATTGTAATGTCAAAAGTGAAATATTTTACAATCTGCGAGCCAACGTACACTCGTTATCTCTGAATTGTTTATTAAGTATTATCCATAGCGTGATATTAATCTATAGTTAACTGTAATACTCAAATTAATCTTCTTCTTTATTTATTTTACGTTGTACTTTTTACATTAAAATACTATAAAACTGTAGATACTAAAATAATTGACTCACAATATAATCTTCTTCTTTGTATTATTATTTTATAGAAATGTTAGCATTCACTTTTTACAGACTAATATAAATTTGTATAGTTAGATTTGCTATGATTAAAATAATTTATGAAAATTCTCTAATGCTGCGTGCGATCTCGTTAATTTATCAGCCGGTCTTTGTCTGTGACAAAGCTACATATATCATCAAATACATTACACTCATTGCACTAACCCTACACTCTTTACCGCACAGACCATAGATCTAATAATAAATAGCATTGAATATTCTCACGAATAAGAATAATATTTTTATAAATAAAATTAGAGTTTTGTCTATACATTGCTCAGAGTTATTCACAATTTAGTTATTTTTACGTTACGCGCGTTAGAGAAGCCGAAAAAAGTCTTATCTTAATTTGTATCTGTCTCTCTGTTTGTCTGTGGCGCTCTAGGAGTCATTTTACGCCGTCTTTTCCGAAAAAACGGGAGAACTTATAACAATGAAACTTATTTCATGCACTAATTCCAGAGAATTTTCAATTAATAGAATAAATAAGAGCATTTAAAATATTTCGCGAATATTCTTTCATATTATTTATAAAATTCAGCTGTTTTTTATTAACATAATTTGTCTAAGCATTGACTCAGATAAAATATTAATATTTTTTCAGCGCGTTAGAAATGAAAATTTTTTTATTATTTTGTTTTTATACATTTCACTAGCCTATATAAAAAGCTTAAATATGGCGAAATAACTGAAAACTTTAACATATTGTACATTGCTAGTGAGCTGCATATTTATTAATTTTCTGTCATTAGTAAAATGATTTGAAACAAGTCATACCCACTTGAAAAGTTTGTACTTTTAACTCGAAAAATATTTTTTTCGCATTTTAATAAATCTGCTTTCAGTATTAAAAAATTATTGGTAAACAAATAAATAAAAAAGTTATTTAAAATTTTAAATAATATAAGTTTATATCAATAATAATATAAATAAAAATAATAAAAAATTAGTTTGTACCTTATATAATTTTTATAATAAAAATATTTATAAACCTATAATAAAATATATTTAAAATATAAATTCTTTATTTTATTGTTTTAAAAAAAAATTTCCTAACTTTATTATATTAACGTTACTAATAATTTGTTAATAAAGAAACACGTTGCTGAAAAAACTATAAAATAGTTGTAAAACAGCTTATTTCTAATATAATATAAAAATTAGAACACTCCTAAATAGTTCTGAATAAATATAAACTACTCACAGATTCTGAATAGTAACTCCAAAGGTACCAACCTGCAAAAAAATAAATATTATTATGTGCTGTAAATAATACTTTCGAATCATTTGATGCTGTTTAACGGAGGTTAAATCCAATGAACTGGTTTTGGTAAAGCAAGTTATTCATCTCAGATTGTGAAAATATTAAAAGTATTGGTGTTAAATTATATAATTGTGCGAAATATTCATTCAGGCAGTGAGTTTTTGCTTAATTGAGCGCGTTTATTTAAGTAAATGTTTGTACAGAAGCTAAGTATACCAACGGGGAATTAATAAATTGTGTGCAAGAACTATGTAAATCAATCATAATCGATAAATAGACGAAACACATAGCATGTGTCAATTATTTTCATCTCAGGTGCGACGTTTCCGGTTCCGTTCGGTTCACCAGAGTTGATTACTTCTTTTGCCACGATCGTTACCAGTTCCGGCCTAACTTAGTTACCGAACTTCCCTTTGCCCATTCTACAACTGAATTTCCACCCTCCAACTTTCTATTCACTTACAAGACCTTCAACGTTGTTTGCAAACATGTGGAAACATGAGAACAGTTTCTTAAGAAGTACACGTTTTATTTGCCTTAGTTGGATTTTGGGTCTTTGTAGTTAGTTCACCTAAAGCAATAATAGCTGAGTTTGGGCTTGAAATAAAAATACTACTGTATATGAATACTTTACGATGTTTTTTCCTCCGAATAACTTCAAAGCAAATTTTGTATGCAACTTTAGTAGTAGAATTTTAACAGTATAAAATACAATGATCCATATTTTCCTGAAAACTTACACAATAAATGCCCATGTTATAGAAATCGGTCGACAAGGCGTACCCCAAGGCTGTATTTTAGGACCACCACTTTTACTGCGCCCGAAATTGCCGTCTGGCTGATGTTTATTTCGGTTGCCAGTTCATGATGCCGGTGATGATAGCTTACGAATCTCCTTTGTTGTCACAGGGATGTGAGTTTGTATATACTTCGATGAATGTTATTCTGATTCTGAATATAGAAAATGCATAATCTAAATACGTCAAAATTCAGGTTTTTAACTAGTTTTTACACCCTGTCTACTACTCTCCTACCACATAAAACAGTTGTGTAATTTACTATTTATCTTTTATGCTCAAAAGCAATTACTACAAATTTTCAATAAGAGCTAATTTATTAGCATTACGCTATATCTGCTGCCAAAAGAAGGGATATTTGGCCCCAAACTGCAATGCACTTTGGCAAACGTAGGTTTTATTCGTTGTCACTCTTGGTTATTTTCCAATACCATCCATCTTTGTTAACCAAAATGTTTGGTTATTTGTATAAAAGTAGTAGTTAGTATTTTACCCTTATGTTTTTTAACGTTCACCACGGTATTTTAATTCACAGAGATTTCTGTGTTCGAGTTCCCAACAGTGTTTTAACCTACAGGTGACGCCTGAGTATTGGAGAGCCTAAACTATTCCTCCGAGGACGACTATCTGTAAAGCTTGGCACTTGACAGCTTGTCTAAGCTTAAGCTAAGCTGCTTACTCGAAGCTGTCAGCTGTCACTGTTAAATCCCTACTCCCCAGTCACGTTTACAGGGTCTTCCAAAAGAAAAGAAAGAAATATTTTATCACATGTAAAAAAGTTAAAACCAAATATTTCTTTACGTTCAAAAATTCTACATATTGATTAATGATTCCAAAATTCCACGTTCCTAATATTTTTTTACACTTTCAAAAATACTTCATCCGAGAAGAGGGTACGTGAAGTGTTTTCTTGAATACGACGCGTGTAAATTGCCATAACTTTGTTTCCTCATTCGTTTTGGATGACATTTCCTGAATATAATTTCCATTGAAATGTTATTCGTGTTTTGAACACAATTCTATTTAACAACTTTCAATTTAGTTTTTTAACTGTTTTATATTTTATGACAAGACATGCACAATCCTTTCTAGAATTTCGTAAGATGAATTTTCTCTTTCTTACTTTATCTTTTTCTCTTTTCATTACAAGTTTGGAACACTTTAAACTTTAATGTCTTTCCTATACAATTCACAAAGACAACATGTCTTCGGTGCAATTTGGTTATTTAGTAGTTTGGTTACTAATATAGTTTAAAAATAAATATTAACAAAAACACATTAAACACACTGAATTTTAAGTAAATATAAAATGTCACTCCATAATATTGCAGAGAGTATATCCCACATTTAAAATGTCTAACATACCCGTGAATACATACATTATCTCACACGTTTCCCTCATTTCACATCTGAAGACATCAAAGCTCCTAGAAGCTTCTAAATCGAGCGAAGTTTGTAATTTATTTCGTACGCTTTCCTCGCACATATGCTTGACTTTACGCCAATTTAGTTGTCTGCTCGTCATCGCCCTTTGTTACACCTCTTTGATTCACAACTACGAAAAATTGTCTTGTATTAATCAATTTGTTTTCTTTCTTTTGCAACAATAAATGGCTAACTTTATTATGAAAAAACGTAAAACAGTATTATAAACTAAACAAAAAATATACAAAATTTATTTATTCTCTTTGATATTTACCGTCATTAATTTTACCGCAATACTGAAATAAAATAGAATTATTGCTGCTTATTATTGTTTCCATTAACATAGCGGAGTTTTTTTTAACTATTTTATAAAAATCGACATTACCAAAATATTATTTACAAACTATAAAATATTGTAAATCCATATCACTGTTAACTAACCTAAATGATAAGTCTTAATCAGATTTGTCATCATTTAAAAATTTATGTTTGATTAAAGACAAGTTTTAGAATTTTTAAAAGTGCTTTTTTCGGGACTAAAAATCTAAGACCCTGAATTATGTGCGAATCTTGTAATGTTTTAGGTTGCAGCTCACCTGAGGCCGGGAAGAGATTCCAGATCACGAAACGTCGCAAAACTTTGTTAGCAAATTTATAATTTTGTTCTGAAATTTATCCGTTTTCCCGGGATTACGAAATTACCATAGGACTAACCACCAAAAATCCAATAAAACCATAGATTCGCTAAGAAAATTTTAATTCTTTAAGTGTAATAGTAAGTTTTTATAGCATTAAAAACATTTTGATTTCAATAATGCCTCACAACTATTCTATTTTAG
This sequence comes from Nephotettix cincticeps, assembly GCA_023375725.1. Taxonomy (NCBI): domain Eukaryota; kingdom Metazoa; phylum Arthropoda; class Insecta; order Hemiptera; family Cicadellidae; genus Nephotettix; species Nephotettix cincticeps. Next base: position 141,042,104 of record CM041786.1, read on the forward strand.
AACTTTATAGCCACGTGTTTCTCGTTCAAGGAAGAGGTATTTATTTATACTTTGAAGGAACGCGATACTGACAGACGTTATTTGTTAATTTGCTCCACAGCTACTTCCTGAGTTATTCTCTCTCTGTCTAGGAGTTAATTCTTACATTTCGACTATTTACAAACGTGCACCTGTTACAGTAGGCTTACTAGAGTTGATTGTACCGTCGTTGGAAGAAACGAATGGTATTGATGGAGTACAGGTAAAATCCCGTTTCTGGGTTCGAGGAGAAGACATAGTATTCTGTTCTTAGAATTCATTCATGAGTAGAGTAAGTTTTAACTCATTTTACAGAGGAGTAATATTGAATTTAACCAATCGCTGTGCATTTTTTATATAATCTTACTAGAATTTAAACTTATTCTTTCACACAGTTAGTAAAATGATGATAACTTATTACTAAAAAGTCAGATCCGCGAAAAATATTACTAAAACGTTTAGTAGCATCTTAATCATATGAATCACTCTAATATATCTTTACGCTCTAATTTTGCAATGGTTCAGATATCACTTCACCTGAGGACGAGACCAGTTTCCAGATCCCGAAACGTCGTGAAACTTTGTTTTACATAAAATCGTGATGGAAAATGTCCGGAATAAAAATCTAATTAACATAACTCTACGGTAAACATGTCAAAGTAAAACCAATGTGTCATAGTTTTGAAAATTTGTGTTTGAATAGAGACGTGTTTAAACATTGCTCTTATGGGTGTTAAGATTCAAGATGGCAAGTTACAGCAAACTATTGAAACATAAATCTAATACATTTAAAAAAACCTTTAAGAGCCGAATAATTTTTTTAAAGTTTGATTTGAGATTAGTATTCCTTCTAATGAATTTTGGATTACGTATCTGAAATCTGTTTAATCAGTCTTAGAATGGTTTTATATTTTTTAAACAGAAATCAGCATCGATTTTTTTTAAATACTAATACTTTTCAACCTTTTGAGTTTGGGCTTACAAAATGTATTACTTCTAAAAAAACATTTTAGAACATTTTCGTGATTTTTAATCAAACACACAAACCATGATACTGATAAACACCATCTAATTTCGATCAACATCATTATAAATGTAATTTTAACTTGTGTATATTAGAAAAAACCCTGTTCTTAAAACGGCTATCCAAAAGCGACAACGATGGATTCGACTTTAATCTCTCGTATTTTTCAGACAATGAATATAAACATAATTTATAATGGTTAAGAAAAATAAAACATTATACTTTGTATCCGAGTATGAAAAAAATAATTTTCTAACTTCCATCAAGTGGCTTTATATACTCGGGTAACGAGTATGACGATTCATATAGATCAAATTTAATATTGAGATAACTGTGCTAAAATATAAATGCGCCATACAAAAGGAAAAGGACTATAGAGGCTTAGTACAACAGGCCGAAGGAATTAACACAATTTTGCAACTGGGTCAAACTCAAATTGGATTGAATCTTTTTGCGTCTCTTCCCGGATATCTCGCTGGCTTCAGATTAAACCAATAATTGTTTATTCTGATTCGAATGGAATAGATGCAGTTACGTTATTCATTATTATACAGAATAAAGAATGAAAAGCTTTTAGCTTTGAATCTGTTCATTGCAGAAGTGGCGTCAAATACAAAATTATAAAAGAATATTCTAATTTATTGAACACATTATGATGTATGGATTCAAAGTAGTTTTGTGAGTGATTTCTTTCTAATCACCAACAAATACTTTTCTTTCCTTAAAGAAAATTATGTGATAACAAATCCTTTTTCGTAAAACTGTAATGCGTGTCTTTTGTCTCTATACAAAATAAAGCGATATTTTCATAAACAAATACCTCATTTTTCTTAAAACTATCTATATACGCAACCAAAACCAAAATAATTTTCTGAAAATCTTAGGAAATTTACGGCAAAACATAAAATTTAAGTTAACAAATAATAAAAAACCTTATTACACGTATTTGTAACTAGCTGACCCGGCGAACTTCGTAACGCCTAACGGTAAATACATGTCAACTGACTTTAAGATTGGCCATGTCCTGAAGTCAATTAGCATTTCGGCTTCGTTGTGAAAGCTTTAAATATACAACAGCTGATTATTACAATAAACTCAATATGTATAAACATTGTAATTATTTTTTATTTGGCAAACATATAAACACGTGACTTTTATTCATACAGAAAAAAAGAAATATAAATACGGTTCATAATTCCCAAAAACAGTAAACTATTAACGTGGCGAATAATGCTGTTCATTTTGTACAGAACATATTTGGTTCATAGTTTTACATTAATGAATGATTCAGATGGCATTGGTTTAAGAAATCCAATGTTTTGATTGTGGTTAATTTGTAAACAAACTTATTCCCCATAAGGTTAACATTAAAAATTTAAAACGCTATAAAATGAAAACTAAGTGAATTTATGGAAACTGAATATGCCTAAAGCATGACCGGAGCAGAGACGAATCCGAAAAATAAAAGATCATTAAAATCGGTCCAGCCGTTCTCGAGTTTTAATGCGTGTAACTAACACGACTTTGTTTTATATATTTAGATTTGTATGTTAAACTTTAGACGAATTTAAATTCTATCAGAATAGCTTGTGAGTGAAACAACCCATTGAAGTTACCATTAAATACTTACTTTTACATTAATTAAGCAATTGTGGATAGTTGTGAGAGATGGTCGGTGGATGTAGTGTTCTCTTGTGTGGATTAACGTCCGCACTATTGAATACTACGTTAATCCACAAAGACCATCCTCATAATTAGACCAATTCGTAATTCAGAGGCCGTGGTTCGGATTCCACGTTAAACTGTAGGTCCATTAGTTGCCATCGGCTGTTGGGCTATTAATTAATAGTCCTGTCTAAGGAACATGTCAGCCTTAGTCAGTAACAAGACTACAAGATCGCGCCACAATCATCCTACATTCATTCCTCATTCATACTTGGCTTAAAATACCTACCTGGGTAGGTCGCCGTTTCAGTTAAAAGTATAAAGTATAAGTATAAGTATAAGTATAAGGCTTAAGTTCCCAAGTGTTACATTTCCACGCCATCGGAGTTTTAACTTCACTTGTATCTTATTTACTACTTTATACTTTATAACTTTATAACTTTATACTTTTTAACTGAAATGGCGACCTACCCAGGTAGGTATTTTAAGCCAAGTATGAATGAGGAATGAATGTAGGATGATTGTGGCGCGATCTTGTAGTCTTGTTACTGACTAAGGCCGACATTTTCCTTAGACAGGACTGTTAATTAATAGCCCAACAGCCGATGGCAAATAAGGGACCTACAGTTTAAACGTAGTACTACTTAAACTATCTACTATCTACTACTAACTACTTCGATTGGGCTTGTGATTCCCACATGGCGTTACAAGTGATACATTTCCACGACTTCGTAGCTTAAACTTCCATTTAACGTGTGTTACAGTATACGAGACTGGTACGGGCTGGTGAATGTTCCTACAACATTCACCAGCCCGTGTTTTCGGAGTTGACTGGGGATTATACATAATCCGCTTAACATTCTGCCACTGCGGGTGGATGACAAAATGTCACCAGGAACTAATATTTATCCTATTTATACGGATTAAGAACTTAAATGTTTATTTAAATAGCATTTAACAATTTATTGATTCAAAAAATTATCCGATTTCTTAGACAAACAACAAGAGAAAGTTAAAATAAATGTTATAATTTTTGGGGACATAGCCCCCCATAGGAAATACCAAACATATTTTGTTGGTTTTATTTTACTATTGACATGCTACAATTATAACAATTTTCATAAGAAAAACCTATTAATAAATTAAAAAATATATTTTTTAAATATTCCCCTTAAGAATAATACTAGGCGCATTTAGACAACGTACTGTGTTTATCGCGATCAGTAGATTTAACTTTTCTATGGAATCTTTTGTCGTAGATTAATGGTTCAAATACTAATTTGTTTAGTTTTTTGGCCTGGTTATAAGGGGATGGTCAAATCATTTTAGAATTTTTATAGTTTAGCCGGAAAATTCAAAAATTATTTTCTAGACATTTAAAAGCTCTTTCGAACCGTTAGTTTTACAGACGATTGGGTGATTTCATATTATTTAGGACCTTAATTTCTATAAACCATGAAATTTCTAATAAAAATTGTTTGAGCATATTTTGGGACAGTATTTTTCACAATTTTAAAGGGTGTCAATTGTGGACATTGTACGTACCTATTTCATAGAAATCGGAAGATCGTTGGGTCTGTACACAGATAAACAGACAACATGGATTCTGGGAACCTCAAAAACCGATATATCTACTATCCAATTAAATTAGAAAATTTTGAAGAAAACAATACTTTCTTTGTATCCTATGTTCAAAGGCGAAAGTCAAAATATACACATGTGGCGAAAATGAAAATAAAAATGTTTTTATTTACTTACCTGTTGGAAATAATTGCTGTTCTTTTGTTTCCAATTTTCGTCTTACAAATCGCAAACACTCCCGCCCAGAGCTAAGACAAATCTATGTCAAAATGAATAAATACAAAGTACCAGAAATTTCCCTCACTGAATCTAACGCTGTCTGCCTTTCATATGCGAAGTCACCTATACAAGTTTCCAAATAATCATAATTCACTAAACTACCCGGAGACTACCAGAGATCGCATTATAAATTCAAACAGTGTTGCCACTCACCCTGTGACACAAGAAATAAATTTCCCTTGAGATTCCCTCCTCAATTCGAATGTAAATAAACATCCACGTTTCATACCCTGGTTATGTTTTGATATTGGGTTCAGAGCCAATCCCTGGGTTAGTTTTATGTGGTTTATATTTTAGTTATTGGCTGCATAATACATTTGAGTTTCGAAATGACGAATTCTTTTTTTACGAAAATTTTATAATTTTGAATATAGTGTTGTTCTCTCTATTATGTATTCAATTCAATGCAAAATTCTAATAATTTGTAAAATAAAAGTTACATTACTAATATTACTATATAAAATATCAATAATTAATGATTATTAAGTGTATTAAAGTAATTTTATGTAGTCAGATACATTTTAACAACTACTTATTTCCATTGGAAAACAAAAATTTAGATATAATCTATTAGAATAGAATCACTGATCAACAATTATACTGATAATTGAATGTTTCTACAGAATAGTAGTTGGAAACCAATCACGGGTGCAGTAGTTCAACAGTAATTCTGCAGTAGTTCTCCTGTAGTTAAAGAGTATTCTGCAATAGTTCCACAGTATTGCTGCAATAGTTCCACAGTATTGCTGCAGTAGTTCCACAGAAATTCTGCAGTAGTTCCACAGAAATTCTGCAGTAGTTCTGCAGTAGTTCCACAGAAATTTTGCAGTAGTTCTACTGTAGTTGTACAGTGTTCTGCAGTAATACCGCAGTAGTTCTGCAGTAGTTCCACAGTAGGCATATGGTGTTCTGCTGTAGGTCTACAGTATCTTACAATAGTTCTGCAGTAGTTCTACAGTGTTCTGCAATAGTTCCACAGTAGTTCTACAGTATTCCTACAGCAGTTCCACAGTAGTTCTGCAGTAGGTCTACAGTATTTTACAGAATTCCTAAAGCAGTTCCACAGTAGTTCTACAGCAGAAGTTCTACAGTATTTTACAGTATTCCTACAGCAGTTCCACAGTAGTTCGTCAAATTACGAGGAAATTTATTGTTCGATTTAATTAGACTTATTTAAAATTTAGAAAGGAGTCATAATTCTTATTTTTATTCTATAAAAACTGTTTTCCTAAACTAAAACTCTACAACTATTAATGGGTTGAATGCCCTTTATTATGTGTACTGATTTTAACACTAATATGAATGAACATAAAAATATTTCTTTTTTTATCGCTAAACTGAAAATATCAATAGAAACAAAAGTCACAGCTGTTTGTTATCGCGCCTGTCTCAACGGGAGTTCCCGGTGTCAGAGACGAAAATAAATCCACGCTAGACAGCGTGGGGGAGTGGAGTGAAATAATATCGACGGGCCTAAAATACAACCTTGGGGTACGCCTGCTGTTAATGGGAAGAAACAACAAACATATTTGTAAACAACTTCAAGCCGCTGATCTGACGTGCGTTTATTAAGTATCGATTTCCATTTTACATTTGGCTAATAATTACATTTTTATAATCAAAAATAAATTATTAATCATAAATATAATCAAACAAAACATACATAAAAATATTTGATAAAGTGAAATATATAAGGTGTTTTCTATTAATGTGGTTATGCGGTGAAAGTTTTTTAGTGTTAATATTAAAAATTTAATTCTTATATTAGAATTTATTTTTATATCTTACTTCAGCCATGGTGCAAAGGAAGTAAATAACTACATAAATCATATATACATAATAATAATATTTTTTATTGTACTGTATTCAATTAGGGCCAAATGAGATTAAAAAGTCTTTAGTAATTCAAATTGGAGTGAATAAATATTTTGGACCTTATATATGCGTTATAACCTACCTAGTTAGGATTCAAATGTTTAGATACCATAGTTAACAACGCTGGAACTGTACTGCCACATGTAGTGTTATAAAAATAAAAATGGCTTCCAAAAATTAATTCAGTGAATATTTATAGATATATACCTACTACTCTGATCTTAAGAACAATTTTATACGTTTTAGAAAAGTTATTTCTACACCTAAGTTTTACATTTCAGGAAATAAAATTAAAAAAATATTACTGTATATTAGAATAAAATAATTACTTATTTTTGTAACTGATAATGTTATGTAGCTCAAAACAAACAGAATATAAAGCTTTAAAAGTTAAAAGTGGAATCTTGAGAAAAATAAATTTAATTAGAACCAAAGCTTCCTCGGAAGTGTTTGCAAAATATTTATATGAATATAAATAAATTAAAACTTATGGTTTTTACACTAACACAAGTTAAACAAATATGGGTCTTCCAATAACGAAATTTAAAAATACATGTGTTTATTTCACTTTTAAATTATTTGTAAAATAAAACCCTCTTTCATAAGCATGACCAAGGAACAATAACAATGCATTCGTAGCTACTGTATATTCATCTGCCATAGAGCAAGCAAGTGATCGCGCCATAGAGGTCATCGATCACCGCATCTCATTACAATAAATCCACTCTGGACGCCATTAACATTAACGGGCGGTTACAGCCATTAACGGCGCTGTAAATTAGTAAACAATGGCCGCTGCTTTGATCTGGCTAAGCCACATTAGCAGGGAAATTAAGGTGGCACCAGTTGGCAGCTATGGAAGAATATTTCGTCGGGAATGTTAGCAGCAGTGATGGGGTAATTTTTCGACAGACAATGCATTGTTCATTTAATAATTTGTGGAATGGAAATTAAGGTGGCACCAGTTGGCAGTCTTGGAAAAATATATCGTCGGGAATGTTAAAAAAAATTATAAAAAAGTATCAATCAATTCATTGATAATTCAATAATGTGTTGCGTGGAAATTTAGGTGGTAACAGCTGACAGTCATGTAAGAATATTTCGTTGGAAGTGTTAGTAGGTGTAGAAGAAGATATTTCCCCAATAATTCATTGTTAATTGAATAATTTGTTAATGGTTTAAACCAAATAACAAAAATTGTAGATCAGTTCCACTATTTATTTTATATACACTAATACATTAAATATTGAGATATATTTATTTTTGCCAGTACATAAAGGTGATACCAAGGTTCTACACATCCTTTATTCGTATAATAGGTAACATTCGTATAATATATTACTATTACTATTACAAGAATGAACGAGAATTGAGTGTAAGATGATTGTGGCGCGATCTTGTAGTCTTGTTACTGACTAAGCCTGACATATTCCTGAACTGTTAATTAATAGCCCAAAAGTCAATGGCATATCAAAGGAGCCTACAGTTTAACGTGGAGTCCGAACCACTGTCTCCGAATTACGAACTGGTCTAATTATGAGGATTAACACGGTATTCAATAGTGCGGACGTTAATCCACAAAAGAGAACACTACATTTATTTGCTAAATACATATATTTAAAATTTTAAAATATTTCAGAGAATATACTTTACATAAAAATATATCATGATGTTCCTTTTTAACTGATAAAAGTTTTTATTGTGTAAAAATTAATAACTTTTTATTTGTACATTTAATGCTCAACTAACTCTAATTTCATTTCGTAACAAGAGAGGCCAACTCACGCTCCAAACCTTATCATATAAGAGGTTATTGGTTTGTACTATATCACAGGGTAATTTCACCGATACAATTACCCCAATTTCACTCCCAATTCCCTTTCCCCCACCACAATCCCCTCCCCACCACCCCCTCCAATCCCCAGACACAATTCATCACCCAACCGCCATCTCTGCCATGGCCGCACATTAATTTCAGCTAACGATTTCGCCCGACCGATGGCTTGACCCCTCGTTGGGTTTTGCCCTTCGTTTACAAATTAAGGGTAATAACCTGTTCCATGGCTGACACATTTTGAAAATGGACAAATTAGGCTCTCTGTAAGATTTACCGGTTGCTAGGTAAACAATATGTTCTCCCCAGCCTACAAAAAAAATCTCTTAATACTATTCCCAATATTTCGTAACGGGTTAAGTTTGGTACGTCGTTAAAATCCCATTAGTGCGTCTTATCAGTACATTTAACAGTGCTATCAGGTGGGAGGCCGGAGATATCTCACCTCATTGTGGGCGTTAGATGCGGTTATACATTAGAATAACAGCTTTTTTAAAAGAACGATTCTTAAACAACTACGAGGGGACTTTGGATACTTATGAGCGACGGTCGGTGGATGTAGTGTTCTCTTGCGTAGATTAACGTCCGCACTATTGAATACTACGCTAATCCGCAAAGACCACCCTCATGATTAGACCAATTCGTAATTCAGAGGCCGTGGTTCGGATTCCACGTTAATCTGTAGGTCCCTTAGTTGCCATCGGCTGTGGGGCTATTAATTAACAGTCCTGTCTAAGGAACATGTCAGCCTTAGTCAGTAACAAGACTACAAGATCGCGCCACAATCATCCTACACTCGTTTCTCACACCTGTAGTACGGTTGCCATTTCAATAATCTAATCTAATCTAGTAGATTATATAATTTTGGTAACTTACAAGTGTTATATAGTTTCTAGTTGGATTTCGAACCTAGTGAATTCTGTTTCGTTTTTTAATTGCCTGAACAATAGTAACATAGTAATTAGTTTATTAAATCTAGTTAACGGCATTAAGAGTGCATCAGTGGCACGCATCTTGGATTTTAGTCCCGTAAGAGCAATGTTAAATTCTGGCGGAACATACCTTCACTTTGGCGTCTGTAGTGGCGTTAATTATCAAAGTATCAATGTAAAACTTTGGAAGTACAATGATGAGATGTGGCTCAAGGGCATGACCTTTTCAATATGTTCAATATGTTCAAAAATTTAACTTGATATAAAAACAAAAATCCAGGAATATTTTACAAAATAAATCATTATTATTTTTTTATTGAGGACTGTAATACCTTTAATTTGACACCTCTTCCATTAATTTATGACAATAGGTCAAGGAGATATAGGCGCAAGAATTTAACATTGCACTTACGGGACTAAAATCCAAGATGGCTACCACTGATGCAGACTCTTAACGTAATCGAGTGAAGGATTCCGGATTAAGTCATAAGTCATAAGTCATCTTTATTTGTTCAAGATACAAATAATATTTGAACACGTCATTTGATACATTACAATGATTACAATGATACGTTCAACAAATTTTTTATTATTAACGGAATGATTGTGGCGCGATCTTGTAGTCTTGTTACTAACTAAGGCTGACATGTTCCTTGGACAGGACTGTTAATTAATAGCCCAACAGTCAATTGTATATTATCTAAAGGACCTACAGTTAACGTGGAGTCCAAACATAGTGCAGACGTTAATCCACACAAGAGAACACTACACGCCACTTCCCAGACGGTCCCAGACTTCGCGGGAGACCAGCCCCCTCGACCAGCGCACGGCAGCCGGCTAATGAATAACCGAATACAACATATATCGGGCATGTATGAAATGTTTTCGTAGCTCTTTGACCCAACAGTCGGTCAAACGTCACTCGACACACGACAGCCGAGTATTTGTGAAACGAGCCTATAAGTTGAAACGTCTCCAGCAGAAACTGCAACGCGATTATGAATCATAAGGTTCACATGTAAGTAAAAGAAATACGTTTCGCGAAGACAATCTAATTGTATAGTACTCCAAGTTAAATTCATTAACAGTTTTATCTAAGGAACAGTTAGCCTTAATAGCAAGACTACAAGATCGCGCCACAATCATCCTACACTCATTTCTCATTCATACTTGGATTAAAATACCTACCTGGATATACTAAAATACCATTTCAGTAACTAACCAACAATCAGTATGAGTTATATAGTCACGCAGCCAAGGCCAAACAGCTGGACTCGTCGCTTAGCAATTCCACCCTAGTTGACAGGTCATTACACCTACGTTCAACAGTACCTGTCGGCTGCAGTCATTGTCAACAGCTGTTATAAATTTGCTGAGCAGTGCTGCCAATACAATACAGCCACATTGCCCACAGCCCCTTAAGTTAATTATAAATATATTAAAACCAAAAATCAATTGTCTTTAATATTTTGATTTGTGTGGTAGAAATGGTCGTTATTTGAAGTAAATTTAAGTTTAAAAGAACTTTTTAATTACAACTACCTCTAGTTCTTAAATGCTAGAATAATATTCATTGCTACTTATGGCATTTAATACTGTTAATTATCTAAAAATGTATTTACTTCCCTGTGAGAAATAGGTTAGATCATGGATATGTCTAAAGGGAATGCTTTCAGTTCATCTACACAGCTGTTCTTAAAACCAAACTATGACGTCACTGTTTCCAGTTTTGGTCACGCAAATTGCCAACACCCCATCCCCCAGAGCTAAGAAATATCCATGTCAAAACTATCTTGTTTAGTTTGTCCAAAGTCCCACCAGATCTAAGGCAATAGACGAAGGACATTTTTTAACCGCAAATTTAGCACCGACGAACAATAACAGCTGATTTGTATTTTTACAGTGTCTAAGTAAGCACTGTCGAATACTAGCGTAAACCCTGAACAGCTGACTGAGGAACAAGGATTGCCCGTGACAGCTGACAGCTTCCAGTAAGCAGCTTAAGCTTAGATAAGCTGTCAAGTGCCAAGCTTTACAGATCGTCCTCTGTCCTTGCGTATTGTAGACACTACACTTTATCTATAATCTGCTTCTAGTTTAAAAATAAATACCCCCGTCGCAGCAGACCTGCGTACTCAGCGAATTTCAAAATCAATAATATAATAATAATATATGACAAGTTTTTTAAAAATCTGTCCATAAACATGAGAATTATTTGCATATTCTCCATAAGATTAACATGGGAAAGAGTGTGCAGGTTTGCTGCTGTGAGGAACACTGAAATTAAGCATTTCTACCATAAATAATTTTTATCTTAACATTTATACCAACTTTCATCAACATCTGTCCATAAATAAAGGAGTTAGCCTATTCCCTATATGATTATTATGGGAAAAGAGTATGCAGGTTTGCTGCCATGATAAACACATAAACTATGATTTTTAAGCATAAATGGATAGATCTCAACCATATGAAGCTAAATATCAAGTTTAATCCAAAAATATTGATTAGTTTGGGAAATATTAGTTTTTCCCTATCCTCCATAAGATTAACATTGGAGCCCCACAATACAACGTACTGTGTTTAGATTTTTTAATATCTCGGTAACCGTTGGAGATAGAGAAAAACTTTAAGGAGCTTAATTGTGTAGTTTTTTAAGCTAATTCTAATAGTGAAATATAAAATTAGAAATGTTTTAAAATTACATGTGAAAAACGCAAAAAAACCCATTTTGGGGTACAAAACCCCCCCAAACTACCCGTTCCCATTGACCGATGTGTCTGGTTTACGAACTCGTCCGAGCATTTGTAGGAATACACGTCTCTACCAAATTTGGTCTTGATCGGACCATTTCTACGAGAGTTATCGTGTTCACAGACACATAATAATGTAGGTAATTGTAAAATTTACATAACAGTCACATCAATTTGTGATTTAAAATTATAATGTGGTTTCCAAAAGGGACCTTCTGAAGGGGAAAATAGCTTTCTTACAAAACAGGATATTTTAAATAAATTGTAGTTTCTATAAATCTACGTTAAGATTTGTATTTACTAAATGCGTGTTTGATGTTTGGTTTATATCTATTATTTTTGAATTTTATTGTTAAACTCTTTAGTAATGCTGTTGCAAGCTAAACCTCGGTGGCGACGTCCTGTAATCCTGTAACTTGGAAAACACGAATCGTGGATAGTTGTCAGCGATGGTGGGTGGGTGTAGTGTTCTCTTGTGTGGATTAACGTCCGCACTATTGAATACTACGTAAATCCGCAAAGACCATTCTCATAATTAGACCAATTCGTAATTGAGAGGCCGTGGTTCGGATTCCACGATAAACAACTGCAGGTCCCTTAGTTGCCATAGGCTGTTGAGCTATTAATTTAGTCCTGTCTAAGGAACATGTCAGCCTTAGTCAGTAACAAGACTACAAGATTGCGTTACAATCATCTTACACTCAATCATTATTCATACTTGGCTTAAAATACCTACATTGTGTATGGTTGCCATTTCAATGATCTAAATCTAAATCTAAAATCCAAACTGTGATAGTGAATGTTATTATAAGAGTAGGACGGACTATTTTAACAATCGAGCCTAAATAATAATAATTGACGATAGAGAGTGAAAATGAACGATATTCTTAAAACTATCGGAATTTCGGCCAATAAATATTATACATTTGGTACTTATTAACAGTGATACATTAAAAGATTTATTGTATTTAAAATGTTATTGAACTATTGGTTTGGTTTTTAATTTTATTTATTGAATTTTCAAATTTAAATTTCATTACTTTCCTTTCAAAACACAATTGTGAAAATTCATGAATTTTTAGTCTACCTAAATATATACAATTTGATGCCAAAACTATTAATTTTGTAAGTAGTTTTTACAAAATATCTATTTTTGAAAATTACCATTTTTTGCTATCAAAATTGAAAGAAATTTCAACACAATTGTTTTTCAATATTAGGTCTTTAGGGATACACAACTGTCAAAGATTTTTATAAAATAAAATAAATAGATAAAATATATATATATATATATATATTGAATCCCCTTAATAGTCCAATAAACAAATATAACTCGGTCTAGTATCGAACTATAAAAAAATTAAACTATTATTTTACTTAAAATAGAACCGATCTTCCAATTATGAAGCGTTTACCAAAACCACTGAACGTTTATTGTTAAGATTCGACGTAAACAATTAATTGTTTCCATTATAAATTTAAGGTTTAGCAGGGATGAAAAGCGATTGTGTTTTCAAGTGAACGGCAATTAAGCTGTTCGAGACTTAGAAAAAGGAAAGAAGAAATTCCAAGAAAATCTTCGGTTTTAAAGGGTTTACAAGAATAAAGGAACTCATAGAAGCTGGGTATTAAGGAAAATATTCATGTTTAGCGTCATTTTGTTCAATGATCATGTTTCAGGAATAGATATCAGTTAGTAATACTTTATATTGAAACGTAATTTTGTTAACTTAATGTTTTTCTTTTATATGAATGATATAACTTCATCTAAACAGCTGTTCTTATTCTTACATATTAAAAATTTAATACAATAGTTCTGGTGGTTTCTATGGAATCCTGTAACATATTTTCTATCCTAAAAATCGCCAACACCCCCCATCCGTCAGAGCTAAGATGTCAATAAGAATATTTATACATAAAGAAACAAGTTCCAATAAAAAATATGAATACGGTCATTTGGACAGGGGAAACACACTGTGATGATTACTCCCAAAAGTCATTATTTTAAAATCTTCAGAAACTTTCAAGTTCCAAAATGTTCCCCAGAAAGATGTGCCTAACCAAAGTCTCATAATCCACCAGAATAAAAACAACTAACTCTATGTAACATAAACTTTATAAAATTTTGGAAACCTGGCTTAGTGGTTGTAATTTGAGCGAGGAACAAAAATATACTTTAGACCCATGTTATGAACTATATTTTTTGTCAGACTGCATAAAATATTAATATAACTACTCGTACTGTACAAACTAAAGACTTTGCAGACGAAACAGTTGCTTGCATATTGATCTTGTATTTGTAAACAATCTGATTATCTACAAAAACAGATAATCGATTATCGCTTTCAATTGTTATCGCGTTCAATGAACAACTGATGGCCTCTTTCCCTCCCTAGGGTAGGAAAGGATTACTTTCGACCCGCAAACCGTATATTAAAAACGGTCGTTTTCGCTGCAGTGACTAAAATAGTTATTTATGCAACAAGGGATTAAAGTGACAATTTTCTTAGCGGTAAAAAGTTCTTTAATCCCGTGATGCTCAAAAAATCTTTTCCTCAACCTTCACAAATAACAATAGCAATATGCTAATGATATCTCCTATTTACGCTCATATGATCTTTCACACAAAAAGCTGTCTTTCAATTATGTATTAATGAAGCCCAATGGAGGCTATAAAAAAATTAAAGTCTATTCACAATTATTTAAAAACAAAGTTGATACATTTTTGTCAACAAAATGGCCGACTAGCAGAATAGTACTGTAGACGCTAGAGGCAGTTTTGCCCCCACAACAGACTGTATGTTCGCTATATCTATTGGTATACGGAGTGTTTCCAGATCCTTCCTATGTTAATCTTATGGGATTACGTTTTGCCCCTTGGTACTAAAAATGTCACAGAGTCCCATGGGATAAAAAGTAATACTTTAATTTCAGAGAGTAAATTACGAATTTGCATAGTCGGTTGAGGAAATATATATATTTTATTGTCTAGTGTACAACATAGAGTCCCCAATCACGTTTATTGGCCAATTTGCTATTTGCAGAGCCAAGCTTCGCTTATCACGTCATGTCAGGGTTCACTTTCGTTTGGAGCTGCTTTTAGTAAATTACTACTCCACTATAAACGAGGTTCGTCTCCGACCAATTCCCTCTAAAACTGTTTACGTTCGATTCATGTAACCATAACTATACCAAGTCTCTATTTCTGTTTTCATTTTTAAATAAATATATCCTTTATATAAATCCAAACAACGATCGCTAATGGACAATCATAATTATCATTAATTAACGTATTTAGCAATTAAATCGGGTGACGTCATATGGTTATAAGAACAGCTGTTAAGAGAAAGTGAAAACATTCCCTTTAGACAGTAAGTTGGTTAGTTAGCTAGATAAATAGGTATTTTAAGCCAAGTATGAATGAGAAATGAGTGTAAGGTGATTGTGGCGCGATCCTGTAGTTTGTGATAGTGACTACGGCTGGCTTATCTGAGGGACCTACGTGAAGACCGAACCACTGCCTCCATGAATCCATGATTTAAGCTATTTCCCAAAAATAAAAGTAAATATACTATATTTGTGAACATTCTTAGGGCCTTTACACAAGACAGTGAGGTACCATAACGGCGAGAGTCACATAGGCTAGCCAGAGGTGACCGCTCATGATCAACCAGGAGTCGCCGGCCATTGGTTTCTGATCAGAAACTTTTCAGCAGTAGTCCTCCCTCTGAGAAATTGCATATGTAAAATAATTTGACCTGACCAATTTATTAAATTAGGGGAACCCTTAGAGTTTAAATAACACGTAGGCCTAATCTGTAAGACTTAATGATTGTTGAAATAAATAGTTTAATTTATTCTATTCACGTCAATAATATACAATTATATTGTCAGTGAGTAAAAAAATAATCCTTGAATCTACGAATCTTAAAAAAATTGATATAAATTTAAGGGTCCTTGAGTTCCTTACAACTAAGGGTATCGAAAAAGTTGGAAATATTAAACAAAACCGATTGAGTCGTATTTTAGATTTTTTAATGGTTTTTAGGAGGAAACGCTTAAATGCTTTAGTTCCTGACAAATTAATGTAGTAGGAGGATATCCTCATTTTTATATGTAAGTAAAAATTACATAAACTCTAGTTATATATGTACTAACAGGAATATTTTCAATTTTGCTTAAGAGAGAATATACATGAAGATGCGTAAAACAAGCAACTAAACGTTTAATAAAAACCCAAAGAATACTATTTCGGAAAGTTTAACGAGCAACAGTGCAATTCGCTACCGTCCTTATAAAGTATTCAATTCCATTGTGTTGACCCACTCACTCAACTACTTGAGTCAACACTCCCAAACTCCAGTTACAGCACTTTCGTATTGGTATAACACTGGAAACCGCTCTCAAATGATAAATTAATCATGTCAACTGTCAACAAGACTGGGAAATGAGCTGACGTATAGGAAGCGTCAGCTGACTTTTACGAAGAAACAGCGGAATTTTACGAAGTGTCAGGTGATTTGTGCGAAGAAACAGCTGAATTGTACGAAAAACAGCGGAATTTTATGAAGCGTCAGGTGACTTGTGCGAAGAAACGGCTGAATTGTACGAAGCGTCAGCTGACTTGTGCGAAGCGTCAGCTGACCTGTGCGAAGAAACAGCGTAATTTTACGAATCGTCAGGTGACTTGTGCGAAGAAACAGCTGAATTGTACGAAGCGTCAGCTGACTTGTGCGAAGCGTCAGCTGACCTGTGCGAAGAAACAGCGTAATTTTACGAAGCGTCAGGTGACTTGTGCGAAGAAACAGCTGAATTGTACGAAGTGTCAGCTAATTTGTACGAAGCTGTCTTGAACGCAACGTTAGCTGACTTTTAATTAGCGTTTTGTTTAATGTCATATTACAATTTGCCAAAATGGGTTATTTAAAGTCGAGTCTATTTTCAACCGCACGTTAACAACTGGTAAGAATATATTGGATTACGTCAGCTGACTTTTTTAATTGAAAAAAATGTTTAATAATCAAAAAAATTGATCATGTTTCAATTTGATTATGAACAAATTTATTTAAATTATTTAAATCACGAATACTGAAACCAAACACGACCGTCCGACATGAAACCACAACGGTCGCGCCGACTCTGTCATCAACTCGTCTGTTTCGCTGGAAATACTCGCACTGTGAAACACGATTCGTGCATCCTGTTACAGAAATAAAATCCCTTCATGCAATAATGAATTCCCTCCAAGAGTTGAATGTTTCAATTACAGCTCCCCACACGCCATGGGAGGTTACTCAAAGCTGACTCGCTACGTTGTATCCACTTCTATTGTTTCACCAATCAAAACTTACACTGGGAATCTATTGTCATGTTTCGACAAATTTACCACGTTTTGCATTTTGTTGGGTTTTTATTTCTGTCAAAAAACTGTAATCTACATAAACGTTTAAAATTGGTAGTTTATTTTTTCTAACTGGGCCTGTATAAATTATGAATTTAAAGAGCCTGCGCTTTTTAAACATTATTTCTTATTTTAAAGGAACCCTATGGAATCAAGAGCTTTTTAAAGGTTTTCTAGTTTTAACAAACATAATAATTGGAGAGGTTGTGTATTTAAGTTCGTTTTTAAGTCGATTTCACACATAAATTTCCAAAATAGCACAGCTAATTGTCGAAGTATTTTTAACAGAAATTTTGTTACGTTTATAAAGCAAAAATATTGGTTTGCTATAGGTGGTAGACAATATAAACATATTATCAACCATGTACAAATATCGAAAACCAACCTAACTCAACACTACAGAGCTGTATTTTATTTTATTTGTGGGGAGCGCGCTGGTCTAGGGGTAGAGCGCGGGGCTTTGGTGCCCAAGGTCCCGGGTTCAAATCCCGCCAATCACCAATGGCTTTTCGCTATGTGATAATGCCGCAACCCACACAGGGGTGCGCAAAAAGCCGCTACGGCTGAAGTGCCTTGGGAGAAATCCGCCCCTTTCAGTAAAAAAAAAAAAAAACAGAGCTGTATTTCCTCAGAAATATCGCGTGTATTATAATATTACGCAACGTAAGACTTGGTCGCCGACAAGCTATTTGCGGACTTAAGATGGGTCTTGGTTATTGATATTTTTACATCGTTGATCATTCTGTGCAAGTCAGACTCTATTATAAGCTGTAAATCCTTCAAATGGGGTTGATTTTGAAGGAGTTGAAATCGTCTGTGAGATGAAAATTCTTGTAAGTAATGCTGCTTATTGTATTTCAATCCTAGACGGAGTACCTGCCTTTGATCTTTGGGCAATTAATTAATGGTCCAAACGAATGAAATTACGGTCTTTGACATTAACAAGCTGCATCATTCACTCGTCCTTTACTCATACTCAGGTTATTGGGGGAAATTAAGTCCCTGAAGTGATTAGAGTTTGTACCGTTTTCCAAAGTTTTCGTAGAGTTTGGACATTTAATACATTAAGGCTGGATTTCAGCAAAACTAAAATTACATTTCAATCTAGCTTTAACTACAGTTTATAACTCACGAAATCAGCTATTTTCATTCACCCTTAGAACTAGTAACTTGTAATTCAAAGCCAAAGCTGTGGTTCGGATCCCATTTTAAACTTTAAGTCCCTTAGATGGCATTGGCTAAAGGTCCAGCTAAAGGGTATCAGAAACAAGAGTACAAAATCGCGCCAAAATCATCTTACACTCATTTCTCATTCATACTTTTAAAATATCACCTGGATAGGTTGCCATATAAAAATTTAATAGTAATCGCAATAATCATCACGAAAAAAAGAGGTTTGAAGATCAAAACCAAATGACCTTGCCACAAATCTTAATGACGACTGCTTGAAACTTATTCGCAACTCCCGTGTGCAGCGGAAGTGATATTTGGCAAGGGAGCGGAGACGTCTGCCAACCGAGCCGTCGCGTCCACATCACAACATCACAGACATCACAGACATCACAAACATCACAGCCAGGCGTCTGGACCAACGATTTGTCCAACACGCGCGATTTCAACTGTTCCCTCCACTCTTGCGTTGGACTGTGCGAAATGTCACACTGCTCGACATATTTTACTTCACTCGCTGTCACGCTATTTTATTTTTATTTATTTGGATTTTTTATATAGCCGTGTACAAAAACTCTTAATGCAGAAAACCTACATAATCAGTATTATTTCATTACTGAAATGGCGACCTACCCAGGTAGGTCCATTTTGACTGTACCATTTTCAAACCATTTTGAAATGTATAAAATTACATTTTTTACATATAATCAGCTAAGTAGGGCCCAATTATCATCGCAAAAATAACTGTCCAAATATTACTCTTCGTATATTAATATATATTTTTAATAATTGTTAATAAAAATCGAATGAAAGGAGAACTTTGAAGACGACATCATATAAGATGCCTGAGCGCGGAAGCCTACGGAGGATCTTTTTTACAACCTATGGAGAAAGACTTATGAGGAAGACCTCGGAACGGTTGGGAGTTTGAGAGTAAAACTAAAAATAATGGTTTTTATTTCTACAAATATCAAAGAGGCTTGATAGTTTTGCATTACATTTATTTTTACATTTTGAATAATTTTCTTTATCCAGGGTGAACCCGGAATATATCAACTTAACTTTTAAGTAGGTAAATTTGCTATTCATTACAAGTAGATATTTTTAAAGTGGCTTTTACTATTTAAAACTCAAATTATATTCGTTCAAATATGTCTACTTGAGTGGAATGTAATAGTAAGAACTCTAACTTTCTTAGTATTCTCGGTTAAAATCCACCACAAACTCGAGCTACGCCAAGGTAAACACGTTTAAATCTCTCAAACGTTTCAAGCTTAGAACAAAGTATATATATAAAGTAAGGTTTTCACCAGTGAAGCATTCTATTCTTACCACTTCTACGATATTCTAGTTTACTAATTTATAAACTATAAGCCCTTTTAAACTTGCAAGCTATCTACTTAACTAGCTATTCTTAGTTCGAAATATATTTTTAAGTTGAAATCAAACAAAAAGGGGTTGTAATAGTACTTAAAATCAAAGTTTCATGAGCTAAAAGTTTCTAAAACTGGAAATTATTCATAAGTTAGCGACAAAACAGCGAACTCCGTGAGATAGTTTCAGTATCAGCTCATAGATAGCGCGGCAATTGACGAAAACAGTTCCATTATTCGTTAATAGATGCCACTACTTGCCACCTTAATTTTCTTTAAAATCTCTCAAACGTTTCAAGCTTAGAACAAAGTATATATATATAAAGTAAGGTTTTCACCAGTGAAGCATTCTATTCTTACCGCTTCTACGATATCCTTGTTTACTAACTTTATAAACTATAAGCCCTTTTATACTTGTAAGTTATCTACTTAACTAGCTAAAGTCGAAATCAAACAAAAAGGGTTTGTAATAGTACTTAAAATCAAAGTTTCATGAGCTAAAAGTTTCTAAACCTGGAAATTATTCATAAGCTAGCGGCAAAACAGCGATCTCCGTGAGATAGTTTCAGTATCAGCTCATAGACAGCGCCGCAATTGACGAAAACAGTTCCATTATTCGTTAATAGAAGCCACTACTTGCCACTTTAATTTTCGAGATGGAAACTAATGAATAACACTGAGAGGTGTAGGATTTTTAATCAGTTTCGTGAGGAAGAAATTTCTACGTGGTAACTAATCACAAGTTAAAAGACTTATTGATACATTAAGGTCAAATAAAATCGTTGTAGAATTTTGAAGTAGTCAAAGCATATTGATGAGTGGCTTGCATTTTTTTAACCAAAACATTCCGTATTTCCTTTGTGGACCATGTTCGACGCGTGGACCCTTCACAGACTGGTTCAAAGGGGAAACTTTGAGCTTCATTCAACTAGCTCCAGTTATGAACTAGATGCAATTAGTTCGGTCACAACCACCCAGAAGTTTCGCCCGCAACTCAGAAGAGCCGTTTTAAATTTATTCATTACTCCAATCGTATTCACCGCGTATGTGGAAGCGGAATTTAATTACTCTGATATTTTTAATTCCTTTTAATTTCAGTTTATAATTTCTAAACCAAAATTGTTGCACTGTTTAAATTTATTCAATCTGTTTTTTAATGGATTTTTTCGAATTTAAGAAAAGAGTAGAAATATCCATTTTGAAGATCCCTGAATCCAAAAGTTTTTTATAGACTGATGTCTGTCTATCTTTATGTATGTGAACTCACTTCTAACCCACGTTTATGGTTTGATTGTTAAGGAATTCGGCCCAAGAGTACACTTTAGGTACATCTCCAGATCTTCCTTTCATTTGTTTTTTTTTATGGTTCACCTGTAAAACCCCCAAATTGTCCTCTAGCTGTTTTAGTAAAAACTACATTGTTTATTCATGTCTTATTTAATTATTTATCTTTTAAAAATAAACAGTTCAAACACTACGTGCTTTTAAAAGTCAAAAAGAATCTTTTTACAAGAAATCAAAAGATTTATTTAATAATTTTACCATCATCATTAAAACCAGCTCAAAATCTAAACAATTTAACTTCTTAAATTTTTAATCTATATCTAATAGTTCCAGATTAAAATTCAATTAATGTATGCTGTAAATACAGTATGTTCTATGAGGGCGCCAGTGTTACTCTAATTTTTTTATTTTTTCAACATCGATTCATGAAAATTTCTATAGAGCTTAAGGTCACACTCAACAAAATTTGTTATTATCTCAAGGGGGGTATTTCACATCAAAGATTTTAATGTTTTACTTCAAAAAGAGTAAGGGAAGTAAGTATATGTTAGTTCACTTTTACCATTTATTTTATAATTCAAATTCTATAAAATTGAAGTTGGTTAAAAAACGAATACAAATAATAAAACTTAAGTATTTCAAGGTAGGCTTAAAATATTTTAAAATCCCTTTTATCTCTGTGCCAATGAAATTGAAGTCACACAGACGCGTCCCATTTATTTCTGATTTGTCGTGATACTAGTAGTTTGGCATGATTTAACCTATAAAAATAGCAATCAAATATGAAATTAACATGTCTATAAATCAGCTTTAATAAGGCATCATACTGTCATATGTTCCCTACCTCATGGCTACGTCGATCACTACAAAACAAAAAATAAAATAATCATTGAATTAAATAGTAAGCTGTTAAAACTGTGGCGTGAGATGTAATCCGGCTTTGTGGAGGTAACGAATTGTGGATAGTTATGAATCATGGTGGGTGGATGTGGATATTCTCTGGTGTAAATTAACATCTGAATATTGCGTTAATCCGCAAAAACCATTCTCATATATAGAACAGGTCGTAATTCAGAGGAAAATGTGGTTCGGACCCCACGTTAAACTGTAGGTCCCACAGATTGGATTTTGGGCTATTAATTAACAGTCCTGTCTAAGGAACATGTCAGCCTTAGTCAGTAACAAAACTACAAGATCGCGCCACAATCATCATACACTCAATCCTCATTCATACTCCTACATTGTAGTATGGTTGCCATTTCAATTATCTAATCTAATCTAATCCATCATTGTTATCTATTATCTCAAGGAAAATTTCTTTACTGCATCAAGTATTAAAAATTCATTTGATTCTAGACGGTTTAGTTTGATTCAACGACAGAGTTGGATACGACCAAACATGGACAAATGAAAATGAATGCTATATATTATATAGTATATTTATTTATATTATATAATTATATATATATATAATAATATAGCGAAATTATAAAACGATAGTTTATATAATAATAATTTATTTATATGTATATATATTATAAGGGGTAGTAACGACATGTGGTGGATCAAAAAAAAAAGGGTGAGGATATAAAATATTTAATTAGGGATGAAAAGTAGAAACCTTGTACAAGTAGTGACATTTCCAGATAAAATGAAATGATATTTGTCGTAACAATGACATATAAATAAAGTTATTTATTTTTAAATTTTATAAAAAAAATTTTTAATAAATTTGTTAATTTATGTTCTAGTATTTTGAATTTCTTGCGATGAAAACACATAAACTAAATTTTTTCACAAATTATGATTTAATATGTGTTTAAATATGTTTATAAACATATATTGATAATGTGATTAATTTTTTAATCCAAATGATTAAACATTATCCAAAATACAAAACGTACTGTGAGATGTTTATATATCGGATCGTAAGATAGAGAAAAATGGCTTTAACTGTGTAGTTTTTTACTGATTTAGGAAATATAAAATTAATTTTTTCTAAAACATGTCTTAAAAAACTAAAAAAATTTACAAATATACTACCTTATCATATGTTTTGGTTTAAAGTCAGTTTGTTGGATATTTAAAAATTTGCTCATGGACCTTTTTTAGTTTATGTGTTAGATATAATATTATATACTATATATATAATATATATTTATATACATATTAAATATATTATATATAAATAATTTACGATTATTGTTTTTTTTTTATAAAATAAGAATAAATATTAACATATTATATAATATTATATATACGGTTTTATAGTTCTTCATAAGAAATGAAAAGGGGAAAACTGAGGATAAAACAAGGGTTAGGGATGAAGGGAGTTTGTTACATTGTGTCAGAAGGGGTGACACGTGACCAAGGGGTGAAAAGGAGGTATTTCGACACCGTCTCACAGTCAAGGGTGAAATCCAAAGTTTCTTTTTCCAACAAGTTCAAATGTGTTTCACATAGCGCATACAAATACCAGTTTACTTTTTTTTACAATAATCAGAGAATCCAATAATCAACACTCGCAGTAATCAGTTCAAAATTTTGTAGTTTGTGATGTGCGACAGAAAATACTCAAACTGAATATTATGATTTGCTTTCTTTGTTATTATTGATTGAAGAGTAGTGAACAAATTATTCTTCAAAACGTTATTGTATATTTCAGGTCTAATAGACAGTGAAACATTATTCCTACCAACAGCGTGAGGGGAGGGAACGTAAGCTTGTGTATATTATTGGTTTATGATATCGGACAGAAAACACTCAAAGTGAAAGTTTCATCAGTTTTTCTCGTAATTACTGTTAGAAAAGTCGCTAATGCTAAATCGTTCTACAAGGACTTGGCTTTAATCTCTAAAATTATGTTTGCTGACAGACAAACCACCTGTTTTTTAGAAACATGTAGATCAAATCATGCAACCATTGAATGGATTTAAATTCTTACTTTTATGAAATTACCTACTCAGTTTTTATTGTTGTTATTTTAATCTGATGATTTTGTAGTGTGATATTGTAATATTGTTACCGAGTAAGGCTCATACGTACCTTTTTTCAACAAATTTAATGGACCTACATTTTTACGTGGGATCCAAACTACAATCTGAATGACAAACTGGTCATTATGAGATTATGAGAGATTAGATTAGATTACCATTTGAAATGGCGACCTAACCAGGTAGGTATTTTAAGCCAAGTATGAAATAGTTGGGATGATTGTGGCGCGATGAGATCTTGTAGTCTAGTTACTGACTAAGGCTGACATGTTCCTTAGACAGGACTGTAAATTAATAGCCCAACAGCCGATGGCAACTAAGGACCTACAGTTTAACGTGGAATCCGAACGACGGCCTCTGAATTACGAACTGGTTTAATTATGAGGATGGTATTTGCGGGTTAACGTAGTTTAATAGTTCGGACGTTAATCCACACAAGAAACACTACGCCCACCGACCATCGCTCATAACTATCCACAATGCGTGACCACCAAGTATCTGGATTACAGGACGTCGCCACCGTCCCAGTCTTTACGAATGATCATAGGGAATATCGTATCCACCCATCATCGCTTTTCACCATCCACAAAATTGGATTCCATATTCCATTTCCCTTTCGGTACCCCCTGAAACAAAAAGCATATCGCCCAAAAGACTAAGCCCTCTTATCTCCCGCCGCTTAGTATTTCACGCCCGTCTCTAGACTCGTCGAGAAGGAAAACAAGGGGTGATGAGATGGAGTTGTCGGCTGACACCCGATACGGGGGAGTTCCCCTCGACCTTCCCCGCGCGTGGCATAACACGTGTCTTCCTTCATGATGTTCACTTTGACTATGGAGATGTTAGCAAAAAATTTGTGGCCTAATTCCTACTGTCAGTTATCCAGTTTTTAAAAAAACACAGTAAACTATTCACTTATTATTTACTGTGAAGTTCAGATTCTACATTCTATATTTCTAAATGTTCAAGAGACACGTTTACAATTATCAGCGGTGTGTCATCAGCATATAACACCGAACGACGAAGCTTCATGACAAACAATGATGGCCCGAGAACAGAACCATAAGGGACACCTCACACGACACTTTTCACAGTGGACTCTAACATCACAGTTTGCTTTTCTTTGAACCTAATATCAAAGACATGCTTTTTGGGTATATTATGACTTATTGAGTAAATTACTTTACTTAAATCCAGCATATTCAAACAAAACATTAAAGTAATTTCAAACGACATATCTCAGCATGTGTGAGAGAGAGGTAGCTAAAGACTGATGAACAAAGCCGAAAACAAATTATTTTGGAAAAAAAGATTCAGGTTGAAGTTTGAAGACATACTCTGTAATTTTTGAAGAAAATTTCCGAGAACCAATCGGTCTGTAACTAGAGGGATAATTTATATAAAAAACTTATGAGCTGGTTTTTCTTATTTAGTGTCACGTATCTGTTTGGTTTGAAAACCATCAAAACCACTTAGGTGTGCGTTCTTTAATAGTTTAATGTGCAAACTGTTTTCATAAACTATATTGTTGTCTATCGATAGATTAGTAAACATGATGTATTATAGTCAATCGATTTAAAAAACTAGACCCAGATGTCCGGGTTGAGCTGATTCTGTCAAAAGAATCAGCTGTCCTTTGTCAGAAACAAAGCTACACTCAAACATATTGCATTCATCACATTCACCCGTCATTCGTTTGGTGACATTCATGAATAATGAATTGTGAGCCTAATCTATAATGTGTGTTGTCAAACAAGAGAAAGAGGCCACGACTAACAAGGAACAATTGTATTTATTTCCCTGTGGAAATAGTTTAGACCATGGCTATGTCTAGAGAATATGTTTTTAGTTCCTCAAAACAGCTGTTCTCATAAGCATATTGCCTAACTTACGCTTTATGCGTCTCAAAAATTGCTAACTTTCCCTTCCAAGACCTCAGACGTATCCATGTCGAAAAGCCACTCGGATACTCATGTGATGTGTACTAATCCCGTAGGAATAAAGTTAGCTTTTCCTCACAAAATCTAGTTTTGTAAAAACACGTTAAATTAATTCACTTTCGTGAATTATTTTAACATGTAAGCAAAGGTGGAGTTATTTTAATCCTTCTTAAGCGTGTCCCGAGGGATATAAACGTTTTAAGAGCTTAAAACTGTCCTCTACGAAAATCCGGCGACAGCAAAACGTTCTCCTCTTGCAAACGTTGCTTTGTCAAAACTAACATTTGTACATGTAACTTCATTAGGTGTAAGATTTTTATGTACGGTAACAGATAGTTAATATCACCAATGATTCAAAGCAACTCATTGGTATTGTATGCGTATTTTACACAACAATGTATACAATACGTTCCACTATTTACGAAATTGTATTAAATAAATACACTGAGTGATTTTATATAGATATGATGAATAAATATTTATATAAAAGTGAAACAGCCAACACTCTGGAGGAAGGATTGCAAATTTAATCATTCATAAATGCTCTGATAGATTACCACAGTTACTGTAACATTAAACAATGTTTTGGAGGCAAGATGTTCTTGTGAATTTTTCTAGTCGAACGAACGTCTCCCAGTTAAAAACTGAACAAACCTTTTGAAATGATAACTAAATCCGTGGAGAAATCCCATGAAAATGGAAATTTTTGTTTCTAAACGAATGTTCAAGACTTTTTCAACTTATTTCCTAGACGTCCATTCTAATGTTGAAATCAGGTGTTCAGTTTCTCAAGAATCCTAGAAAAATAAACGTTACTAGTTCACTGATACCGTTTACCACTCAATAAAACTGTTATATTTTTCAATACTGATTTAACTCTTTGAGTGCCGAGCGTATAGATCCGAGATGCGCTAAAATTGCCGGCCCTTCTTCCCGAATATTACAAGCGTTTAGTAAAACAATTATCAAAAATTTTATTTTTAACATTTCTTTGTTCTGGTTTTTTATTTACTTACGATAAAATTGTGCATCTAAAAACGTATATAATCGCAATAAATTGAAGTAAAAAAGGAAAAAACTTTTTTATCAATAAACATAGTTTTTAAATATACGAGTTTGAAGAAATTAAACAAATTGCCAAATTGCACCCTTGTACCAAATTTAATAAAATCAGTCCTTCAATGAGGTCTCAGGATTTTTACTCAGACAACAGCCCGAAAATAGCTTTTTCGGATTCAGGGAGCTTCAAAATGAATACTTCAGATCTCAATTCAAATCTCTATACATAACATTGAATGAGTGTATGTATGTATGTATGTATGTTGCCAAACTACTCATCCGATCGCCATGAAATTTTAGGAAGTTGTTCTATGTGTCCGGGTAGGTTATAGTGAAAAAATATTTTTGAAAACCCCATAAGTTTCCATTTTATGGAGTTTTAAATTTCTAATGTTAAGCTTTTGGAGAGTAAGTTTGTTTACAAATTTTCTACAATGGAAACATTTGATTTCTTAGCTACAGCTGTTTACTTTCCATCAGCAATATGCTTTACTATACAATGTCATCTGAATCATTCATTAATGTAAAACTATAAATTAAATATGTGCTGTACAAAATGAACAGCTTTATTCGCCACGTTAATAGTTTATGGTTTTGGGGGAATATTTATTTATATTTTTTTCTGTCTGATTACGTTTATTATAATACTCAACTGTTTTATATCTTTCCAATAAAAGCCGTATACAGTTAGGTTTGATTTGAGTTTGGATTGGATTTGAAAATTGTGAATTAATCCACTTAGATTTATTTGTTTTATGGGAATTTTATTAATACGTCTTATCGTTCAATATTGTTATTCACTATGCCGCGACCCAGAATATATAACCTTTCACAATGAAGCCGTAATGCTATTCGACTTCAGAACATGGCCAATCTAAAGTTAAAATGACGTATTTACGGTCAGGCGTTACGAAGTTCGCCGGGTCAGCTAGTTCTAAATAAATTGACATAAAACATACTTTTTTCCGTATACAACGTATAAGAGGATAAATTAAAAATACGAATACATCTTATAATTCAGCCAAATGATACGCACTTGATATTTAACAGGCCAGACGTTGTCTTCCATACTAAACGCCAAGCTGTTCTCATATTTTATAAAATTTAACAATAAAGCACAACCTTTCTATAAAAACTTATGATTGTTTATAAAATTTGCACTCGATGGGCTTATCCATAATATTTTTATAACAGTTTGCACATCAGAAATGATTTTTTTACGCCTGTTTAAAACTAAAACCGTGAAAAGAAGAATAAATTATTTACAATCTGAAAAATTGTTTTTACATATTCAACTTTTGACATGGATTTTAGCCTTGTATTCTTTGATTCGATTTTTTTAAGATGGAAAGACATGTAACAGGGATCTTATAGAAACTACCAGACAACTATTGTTTTTGATTGTGTTAATATTTATAAAGAATAAGAAGAACAGCTGTTTAAGATTTGAATGAAAACATTAATATTTCGAATATCCATGAAATCTAACTATTTCCCACAGGGAAGTGAATACAAACATTTTTCTCAGAGTAATTTTATTCGCCTTTATTTAAAACTACTCTTAGATTAGATTATATTATTGAAATGGCAAATTCACGAGAATGGGCTTATTTTAGCGTTCATAAGAGAAAGTTTTAACTTAAGAGATTAGTCATCACTTTATTATTAGTAATTTTTGGCACTTTAAGGACCAGAAACTTGGTCAACTGGGAAACTTGAAAATACCATATTCCGTCAAACCAGAATCTTTATAGGAAAGTATAATATTATGAACAAGTGGCATCAAATACTTTATCATAAAAATATATTCAATGTAGAATTAGGTTTTTTGTTAGGACATAATCTTTTTATTATTATTTTATTTTTAACATTTATATCAAAATTTTATCAACATTATACCATAAATAATAATAGAGTATTGATTAAGGAGATGACCATTTTTGCTGCACAAAGATATACTAATTGTGTTTCCTCATATCTCAATAATTGTTTTAATAAGTTTTTTGATAATCCTCTCCATAAGATTAACATTGGAGCCCCACAATACAACGTACTGAGATTTAATTTTTTATGATAGAGAAACTTTAAGGAACTTAATTGTGTAGTTTTTTAAGCTGACTCTAATGGTGAAATACAAAATTAGAAATTATTAGATATTACATGTGAAAAAAAAAAAAACCCATTTTGGGGAACAAAACCCCCCAAACTACCCGTTCCCATTGACCGATATGGGTTTACGAATTTTCCGAGCATTTTACGATTTGTCTCTACGTAGGTCTGTTCGAACCATTACGAGAATTTCACACATATTATACATATAGATATATATATATATATATATATATATATAAATATATATATTGTTTAAAGAAGAAAAATTTTTGGTCCCTAAGGAAAAATAACATGGTACCATAAGTCTTAAAAGCTTCTTCCCCTATGGGAAATTCGCTAAAAAGGACATTAATCCCTTAATGCACACCAAATTTTCCCTCCACCTTAATACGTAGCTCAAGTTTGTAAAACGTAACACAAGTACGTAACACAGACGTATAAACAAGACGTAACACAAGTTCCAAATTAGCTACTATAACCTAAATCACTATAATTTCCCAAGTTGGTAAACATAACCTTAAAGCAATCAATGCAAATTAACAGCTGATCAGTCACGAATCAAAATTACTTGCAGCTGCTATTATTTTTGAAAGTTTATAATAAACTATAAATAGTGTCCTATTAGTTTCTTATACGCTTTAAAATAGTGAATGGATTTTGTATTCAGTAATATTAAACTCACTCCATTACAAAATAAAGTGTGATGAAGTATGTTCAGCACAAATATATAAATTCCCAACTTTTCTGCCATTTTACCGACCAGTGTTTTGAGGGTTCGTGTATATTACAACGAGACAACACGTTTGGGAAGAAGAAGAACAAGTCGGTTTTCTCTCTCACCCAATGGCGTGCAAGTAACCCCTTTTTCTTCTTTACGAGTTTGGCGTTGTAACTGAAACGAAATACGCATTGCGTGTCTATTCTTCAACAAGGTGAACTATTCGTTTCTTGGGAAGTATTTAAAAACAAACGAATCACGGTATTTGTTCGATAATACTATGAATGTTTGTAGTCCGTAATCATATCCGGAGTCCAAACGTGGAATAAACAAGTTTAATTAAGGTAAAATAAACAAGTATAATTTACATAATTTTATTAAAGCTTTAGAAAAATATTCTAAAAGAAAAATAAATAACTTTCAACGTTCTATTGAGTCTAATTTAAATGGAGGAAGTTCAATTAAAACGTTTAAAAAAGTGTATTCAATTTTAATAGGTATTTGAATTTGTGCTAAAAATAATTAGTTATAAAATAAGAAACAATGTTTAAAATAGTTAAGGAAAACAATAGTCATGAATGATTCGTTGAGGATGTAAGAACTTAAATAAAATATTTATATTTACTTCCCTATGGGAGATGGGTTAAATCATGGATATGTCTAAAGGTAATGTTTTCACTTCATCTTAACAGCTGTTCTTATTCTTTTATAATAAAAATTCAATACAATGGATCTGGTGGTTTCTATGGAAACCTGTTACGTATTTTCCATCTAACAAATCGCCAACACCCCCCAGAGCTAAGACACATAGACCCATTTACCATGTCAAAACCGTCGAAGCAAACCTGCGTACTCAGAAAATTTACAAATCAATAATCCTTCTTTAAAAAATGTTTGTATTTACTTCCCTGTGGGAAATAGGTTAGATCATGGATATGTCTAAAGGGAATGCTTTCAGTTCATCTAAACAGCTGTTCTAATTCTTTTATATTTAAAATTCAATACAATAGTTCTAGTAGTTTCTATGGAAACCTGTTACATGTTTTCCACCTTAAAAATCACCAACACCCCCTCCCCCCAGAGCTAAGACATATCCATGTCAAAAACACTCACATGAAAGGTTCGCGTTTAATTACCAATCATGTGAACAAGATAACAAAGGCGATTAAAATAACAAGAACTATGGAATGGAGTAAGACTACAAGATCATGAATCATCTTATACACTAGTTTCTCATTAATTTCAAAAAGTAATAGTAATTTTAAAATTATGGAATTTAAAGAAATGGAATTAGATAGGACTATTAAAATTTATCTTAACAAATTTGACAAATGCCTGTTGATGTTGTTGATGAACAATTCATTTCAATATTTTAACGCAAAATCCATGGCATTATATAATTTATTCTTTTAAATATCAAGCAACGGACAAACCCCAGTAAGTCAAAGGTTACTAGATCGAGACCAGTGGCCGGAGACTAGTGTCAAATCATGAGCGGACACCTCTGGCTAGCCTATGCTATCGGCTGTTGGGGTTGGGCTATTCATTAACAGTCCTGTCTAAGGAACATCAGCCTTTCAGTAACAAGACTACAAGAACGTGGCACAATAATCTTACAATCTTCATTCGTCTTGGCTTAAAATACCCACCTGGGTAGGTTACCATTTCAATAATCTAATCCAATGATTAAATTTTAAATCATGCAATGCTTTCACCATTTTACAAGAATTTGATAAAACTGTGGGTTAAACGATATTTTTCGGTTTATAAATAACTATAGTGATTTTAGTCACATTGCTAACCGAGACAGTTCATGATCTGACAGGAGTCACCCACATTTTTTACTTACGTCAGTGACAATTAAACCAAAAAAATATCGATCGAGATTTTGCAAAATGTGATTCGTTCCAGTTTGTCATGATCAATAATTTAGAACGCAATGAAGTAACGAATGAGTTTAGTTTAACTGGATCCATTAGTTTCCAAATTCATTTTTTAAATATTTTCCCCATATTTTCGACCAGAGATGATAATTTCTCTGTACTTTTATAGCAGGTGCTACAGCCCCTACGTCGCCCGTTCGAAAACCTTAAGTACATTTTTACATATCCACGAACTGTATTAATAATTAATAGTCAACTCTGGGGAAAGATCCATGCAACCACTCTGGACTCTGCCTCATTAGTCAGTAAGGAGATGGGAGTTGGGCCACCCAATTCCCAGCCCTTACAAAATCGATGCTTTTTGTGTGCGTTTTGCCAATGGCAGGCTCAGCGTCAGCTATGCAGCCTCGATGTACACTATTATTTCTTATGGAATTCCCATCTAAATTTTGTGGCCATCCCGGGGATCGAACCCGTCACCTCTTGCACCGAAGTGCAAGACGCTAACCGTTAGGCTAGCAGATTCCCTAAATCGATGCTTCACTCATAATAATCAATTTCATCGAAAATTCTGTATGTTTAACATTCTGTTTTATTTATTCAAGTTTCTAACAACATTTTTCGAGTATATTGACAGGTTCGATCCTGAGCTTGCTGAAGGAGTTGTGCATTTAGATATTAATTTCAATCTTCACACTCATACTGCACTCATATTAACCTTAAAATCGTATATTAACCCACCGGATATGGATTAACGTCCACGCCATTGAGTACTAAGTCCATCCGCAAATTCCATCCTCATATTTAGGCCAGTTCGTAATTCAAAGCAATGGTTCGGGCCACGTTAAACTGTATGTCCCTTAGGTATGCCATTGACTGTTGGCTATTAGGTAACAGTCCTGTCTAAGGAAAATATTATTACAGACTGGGACCGTGGCGTGTCCTGTAATCCAGATACAGAAGTCATGAATTGCGGATAGTTGTGAGCGATGGTCGGAGATGTAGTTTTCTCTTGTGTGAATTGACGTCCGCACTATTGAATACTTTGTTCACACGCAAATTCTATCCTCATAATAAGACCAGTTCGGATCCCACGTTGAACTGTAGGTCTCTTAGATGCCATTGACTGATGGGCTATTATTAATTATTAATTAACAATCCTGTCTGAACATGTCAGGCTTAATCAGTAACAAGACTACTACAAGATCACGCTACAATCATCTTACACTTATTCCCCATTCATACTTGCGTTTATATAATCTCAAACGGTTTTAGCACATACTTAATCTTAAAAACAGGAACACATTTTGAAGGAATTAAGTTTTTTATGGATTTGAATCGTTTTTCACTCAAGAATAGAATTTATTATGCCTATATATTAAGTGGTCGTCTACATATGTTCGCATGTGCGAATGAGAGAATAAGTACTACATGCATAGCGTTTTGCATAGACGTATAAAAAATTTCATTACTTTTAACGTCTCCATTTCATATGTTTGTAGGCTCAATAAATTATTTGCAGATTTATAGCAAATTTCCTAAAAATGGTCGGACAAGTCGGGGATTATGATATATTTTCGTTTTGTCGTCCCTCGAGACCAAAAACAATATTCGGTTATGTGTGTGTAATTGTAATTTATAAATTTATACTGAAACTGAAATTTATATCATTAGATTATATCATTGAAATGGCAATCATACTACAACGTAGGTATTTTAAGCCAAGTATGAATGAGGATTGAGTGTAGGATGATTGTGGCGCGATCTTGTAGTCTTGTTGCTGACTAAGGCTGACGTGTTCCTTGGACAGGACTGTTAATTAATAGCCCAACAGCCCATGGCAACTAATGGACATACAGTTTAACGTGGAATACGAACCACGGCCTCTGAATTACGAATTGGTCTAATTATGAGGATAGTCTTTGCGGATTAACGTAGTATTCAATAGTGCGGATATTTTTCCCTCGTAGCAGGAAACCTATTTCCTCTTTTCCTGTTTCACACTTACGGAGAAAATTAAATTGATACAACATCCATAGTTAACCAATAAACTTTGTTTGAATCAACACAATTCATTACTTATTTAATGGGGATTCACTTAGAACGCAGGTCTACTGCCACAGTTTATTGTGCAGTAGCGTCAAAAATAACTTATATCAAACTGTGAATACAATATTTACAGTTATGAAATAACAAAATAAATATTCCTGTAATATTTTGATTAAGCTGGAAATCTTGTTCTGGAAGACCAATAACATATAAGACTTGAATTTAGAGTAAAATGCTTGGGAGAGATAAAATTTTGTGGAACTAAACAAACAAAAATTAATGATGATAACAGAAAAAAGGTAATTATGGTGAGTCAAACAGTCGATGACAATTAATTCAGGTAATTGTGGTGAGTCAAACAGTCGTTGTCAATTCAGGTAATTATGGGTGGTCAAACAGTCTATGTCAATTCAGGTAATTATGGTGAGTCAAACTGTCGATGTCAATTCAGGTAATTATGGTGAGTCAAACAGTCGATGTCAATTCAGGTAATTATGGTGAGTCAAACAGTCTATGTCAATTCAGGTAATTATGGGTGGAAAAACAGTCGATGTCAATTCAGGCAATTGTGGTGAGTCAAACAGTCTATGTCAATTCAGGTAATTATGGGTGGTCAAATAGTCGATGCCAATTCAGGAAATTGTGGTGAGTCAAAAAGGCGATGTAAATTGAGGTCATTATGGTCAATTTAAAAAGGATTCAACTCACAATATTATTAGATCTATAAAATTTTGATAAATAATATTCATAATATACATTCATATCATATTATTTGGATTTAATGTCTTGAAATAAACTAGTTGTAACTTGAGTAAACTAATTGTATGTCCATACATCATTTTCAGAAGAATTATTTTCTATGATATAAATAATAAACAAATTTAATACAAAAGTTCGTTTTATATTTCCTTAATTTTGATACTGGTAATAAATTTACTCGAGATAAAAAATTGACAATAATTTTAACATCTGGTGTTAAAAAAATAATTTTAACGTAAAATATTATTATAACGTTTTCAAACAAAGTTTGAATATTTAATTCAATATGTTTTAGGTTCTTAAAAAATTTACATTTTTAAAATTTTACTTAAATGTTTTCCATTGAATACGGAGTACGAAGAGACTTCAATTTTTTACTGAACTGAATGACGCAGAATAATTTTTATTTTATGATAGAAAGTTCATTGAATACATTTTTATAAAATTTTACAGCATAGTATATAAAATGCATATACCCTACCTGTTTGTTATTTTATACTCTAACACGATAATTTTTTCAATAAATATTTTATTAATGTTAAGCATTTTTCTCACTACACTGTGACGTGAGGTTCTATTAGCTTAAAACGATATATAAATATATGGTGTTCAATTAAAAAGTAAATATTTTAAATTTGTATAGCATTTGTAGTTGATCTAACAAAAAATAATTAAGTTATAAATTTATTATTTTCGTTACGAATGTGATAACAAACAAATAGACTCAAAATTAGCCCTACACCTATACTATTGACGATGGAAAAGTAATTTAGAGATAAAAAAGTAAAAAGTGTTTTTTTCAAGTTATCATAAATTAAATTATTTAGCTTATTACTTTTAATTTCAGATTAAAACTTTCAGAGTTATTTGTTTTGATTTGTTATTCAACAAAAATATTACATTAAACATAAATGATGAATATAGAGGTAGAATAATTTAAAATAAATCAAACTACTTCAATTCAAATGTGCACAACTTTAAAAAAATAAATATCTTCTGTATCATCAATTCTTCTTCTATCTTCTTTTTTTATCAATCGAACCGTATGGCAAGAGGGGTTTAAAAACCTTAAGTTCTCGCAAGGGGTTGAAGAAATTTTACTATTATTTTATTAACATTTTTTTAATGTTTCTTAAAAAAATATTGATTATGATGTTTTAGTAAAAGGATACAATTTTTTAAGTTCATTTAAAAGAAAAAATATGTGATAGTCTACTGTGCTTATTTTATCTATTACTATCTATCTAATATAATTACTAAGCTTATAGTTATTAATTTATAACCTTTCTGAAATGACGACCTACCCAGGTAGATTTCTTTAATGAATGAGAAAAATGAGAAGTATGAATTTACATGAAGATTGTGGCACGATTTTGTAGTCTTATACTAATAATTTTAGTAATAAAATAACACTATGGGAGTTAAAGATATGAATTAATACTTTCAGTAAGTGCTCAAAAACTAAATATTTTAAATGGAAAGTATAATTAACAGAAGGTTTAAAGAAATTCTAATAAAACTGCATGAAACGCAGTGAACCTATGCGGACTAACCTAACTTAGCGGTAATCAATACCCGCCAAGTAAACATGGACAGAACCACGCCTAGAACAAATACAGGACAAAACTCAGCTTACCTACTAAAAGGGGAGGTACAGTATCAATCATTAGCTATAAAACAACTCTTAAAACCTATTCCAACACTTGCCTAGCCTCAAAGTAGCCGTGTAAGAGAACTGCACCCTTCCAAAATGGAGGTCATCCGTTGGGAACAATAGCAATATTTAACTTTTGTAATCAATGTTTTATGTTAATACACATCCGAAAAAAGCATATAAACTCACCTTATTGAGGTATATCCTGAGTCTTCCAGTGTGAAATCGAACACAACACAAAACACTTATTTCATTTGTGACTTTATATTTTTCGCGAGAAAACAAACTCACTAGGTTAAAAGATGTGAAATTAAATTATAAACTGAACGAGAAACGTGGTTAACTACCCTACGAAATTGTGGAAAGTATTAATCACTGGTAATTTTAAGAGACTTAGTAAGTAACGTCACAATCTTCGAGAAGTCTGATTCGAACTACCCTGTTTTGTTATCAGTCCAGTATTATTACCCAGCTGATAACAAGCCCTTGCAGAATCTGGGGCCACTTCACGGCGAGCACACACACTGTATCCATACGCAGACAACAATGAAATCAGCTGGTAGGTGGTATTGCACGCAGTTTTACCAACGACACAGAATTGAATCCGATTATAAAATTTGACAAAACGCACCGACAGATCTTCCCTCGACGTGCTGAGAGTCGTCTGCTAGAGCCGCACATGCGCGCTGGGGAGGCGTTTTGGGTCCGAGGTTGTAATCTAGGACCCAAACCCCCCCTCCCGTCGGACCCCACCCGACGAATCAATACGCTATCTAGCACGGCTGAAAATCAAAATCGCACTGCTAATCTGTTGACATACTTTTTTACGGTTTGTTTACTTCCGTAAATTGTTTTAATTCCTACAAATAAGACAGCCAGTGCAGGATATTTTCGTAGCATGAAATCGTTGTACACAATTATTTCCATAGGCTTATAGAATCATGGCAATGAAACACTTTCCCAACTGCTTGAATTAGACTAATATTGAAACGCACATTATTAAATACTGTTTAAGTCTATTTAATTAAGGAACACAATATGGATGTTGCGTACTTATTGGATTTCAACATTCAAAGACGTAACTTCAATACTAATAAAAGTTGTAATTTTATACAGTATGTATTATGTATCACAACAACACGCGTGACAAACTTAGTACTAGTATAAAAATATTTTTACACCCCCCCCCTTTGGTAGAGATAGGGATAGTGAGATGTGTTTAGCAACGCAGCACGCTGGCGTGAGTTAAACAAATTTCAGAGAACTTATTCCCATCATAGTAATCGAATAATACTGAGTATGCAGGTTTGCTGCAATAAGAAACGCCCATACAACATTATCATATTATGTCAATAACCAATCCAGTTATACCAATTGATCTATTCTCCATAAGAATTACAATTAATACTGTTCTGCGATAAAAAAACGTTAAATTTGGGATTCATCCCATTGATAAAACTTAACTATATGGACTTGCATACAAATTGTTTGAAAAATATTTTAATAAATAAGTAAGTTATTGATTTTTAGCTGTTCTCTGTTAGATCATTGTACAATTTACTGTATTTAGAATATCTGAGTAACCAATTAATTGACCTAGTCATGATTCAAAATACTAAATTGTGTGTTTTTAGCTAAATCCAATTAAAGGGTTCAGGGGGGGAGCGCGCTGGTCTAGGGGTTAGAGCGCGGGGCTTTGATGCCCAAGGTCCCGGGTTCAAATCCCGCCAATCACCAATGGCTTTTCGCTATGTGATAATGCCGCAACCCACACAGGGGTGCGCAAAAAGCCGCTACGGCTGAAGTGCCTTGGGAGAAATCCGCCCCTTTCAGTAAAAAAAAAAAAGGGTTCAGGGAAAGAACATGTTCAGTCACATATTCAAAACTTTTCAGGGGAGCCTTTTTAAAGTTGTTACACTAATAAATCGTGATTCTATAGCAACACAGTTAAGTGAGAAGAAATATTTTATAATGGTATTGTGTTTACAACACTTATCTGAGTTAAAAATAAATCTTTTTTCCATTGTTGTGCTGCGTTAAACATATGACAACATCCTCAAATTTCTATTAGATGACATTGAAATTAAAAAATAAAAAATTGTGGACTGAACACGTTCTTTCCCTAGACCCTACAATTGTAAAAATTAAAATTATTTTTCTTTAATAATACACAAATGAATTGAAAGCCCCATTGTTTGGGTGCAAATCTCCCCCCCCCCCAAGGTGTAGTTAATGTAGTCCGATTGCGTTGCCCAACGAACTCATCCAAGATATTATGGAAAGGAACGACTCCACTGAGTTTTATAATAATCAGACTATAATTGCGACCGTTATTCTGACGACACACGAGTATACATGCTTATATATATAATTCCCATCATAGTAATCGAATAATACTGAGTATGCAGGTTTGCTGCAATAAGAAACGCCCATACAACATTATCATATTATGTCAATAACCAATCCAGTTATACCAATTGATCTATTCTCCATAAGAATTACAATGAATACTGTTCTGCGATAAAAAAAAACATTAAATTTGGGTTTCATCCTATTGATAAATCTTAACTATATGGACTTGCATACAAATTGTTTGAAAAATATTTAAGTAAATAAGTAAGTTATTGAATTTTAGCTGTTCTCTGTTAGATCATTGTACAATTTACTGTATTTACCATTTAGAATATCTGAGTAACCAATTAATTGACCTAGTCATGATTCAAAATACTAAATTGTGTGTTTTTAGCTGAATCCAATTAAAGGGTTCAGGGAAAGAACATGTTCAGTCACATATTCAAAACTTTTCAGGGGAGCCTTTTTAAAGTTGTTACACTAATAAATCGTGATTCTATAGCAACACAGTTAAGTGAGAAGAAATATTTCATAATGGTATTGTGTTTACAACACTTATCTGAGTTAAAAATAAATCTTTTTTCCATTGTTGTGCTGCGTTAAACATATGACAACATCCTCGAATTTCTATTAGATGACATTGAAATTAAAAAATAAAAAATTTTGGACTGAACACGTTCTTTCCCTAGACCCTACAATTGTAAAAATTGAAATTAGTTTTTTTTTAAATACAGTAATACACAAATAAATTGAATGCCCCATTTTTTGGGTGCAAATCTCCCCCCCCCCAAGGTGTAGTTGATGTAGTCCGATTGCGTTGCCCAACGAACTCATCCAAGATATTATGGAAAGGAACGACTCCACTGAGTTTTATTATAATTATCAGACTATAATTGCGACCGTTATTCTGACGACACACGAGTATACATGCTTATATATACATGTATATAAACATTTTTGAATGACCCCCCCACCCAAAACGTGTCAAGGGGTTGAGTTATGAACTTCTATCATGGTCCCAGGCTTAATGTCACCATGTGAATAGATATTTTTTTGGAAAAAAGGAAATTCAAAGGAAATTCGCTAATAATGAATCAGGTGGTTGTCAATAGCTCGGAAACATGTTATCCAATAATTTCACTCATCTTTCACTTTAAAGTATACCACCAGAGTGAGCTGCTATCTTGTACTGATGGTTTTTTTGCCTGCCCATTGTGACAAAGCCTTCTTGATAAACTTATATTGACATGGTTATTCATTATCAAGGCAGGTCAGTCTTTGGCGACACATTGAAAAACATTTCAACCCTCAACAACAAAAATTTGAGAATCCATTCAGTTCCTAAAAAAATCTTTATGTGCCTCTATTTTATGCGAACTACATGCTTTGAATAAAACCATAGTTAAGGCCTATCCATGTCAGTTTTGAGGTTGAATTTGATTGAAGAAAATAAAGTTAACACACCAAGTTGTAAATTTTGACATGGATATGTCTTAGCTCTGGGGGAGTGTTGGCAATTTGAAAGATGAAAATTTGTAACAGGTTTCCATAGAAACTACTAGAGCTATTATATTGAATTTTTAATAAATAAAAGGTAGTGGACTGACACATACTTTCTCCCTTAAGTAAATTTTAGAACGACGATCTGTAATAAAACTATCATGTTCTTCAAAGTTTATCTAAATAAAATTTCATAATTTATTGTTTAAAAACAATTTATTGTACAAAGCTTTTTTGAGTCGTTCTGTTGGGTGATTTGACCTTACGCTTCATACCAAGTTTCATGGAAAACGTTTTGGAAAATAAGGAAGAAATTGATTTTTTAATATTCTCCATAAAAATAACATTGGGCGATTTCAGACAACGTACTGCATTTATCATGGATAGTAAATTAAACTTTTCTCTGGAGCCGTTAGTCATAGACAAATAATTCAAAATACTAATTTGTTTAACTTTTTAAGCTGGTTTCAATGGTGCCAGTCAAGTTGTATTTTACTTTTATTGTTGCCATTTAAAAGCCCATAACGTTTGAACCGTCATTTTTACAGACATGCGGGTGGTGTCAAATTATTTAATACTCTGTCCACTATAAACTATCAAATTTTAATCAAAATCGTTAGAGCCGTTTTTGAGAAATTTGGATTTTTCACGTTTTTTAAGGGGTGAACTACCCTTAAAAATAAAAAATTTAAAAAATGAAAAAACGCCTGGAGATACGGTGAATGTATACATATATACCAAATTACATCAAAATCGGACCAACGGGGTAGGCTGTGGCTCTGTACACATCCAGACACACACACAGACAGACAGACACACGGACGGACAGACATCACGTCGAACCCCACTTTTTTGGATTCAGGGGACCTCAAAACCGATACATCCATTCTCAAATTCGAAAATTTTCAAAACAATACTTTCTCCATATACTATGTATAAGGGGAGAAAGTAATAAGAATAAGAAGAGCTATTTAAATGAACTGAGAACATTCCCTTTAGACATATC
The DNA here is from genome assembly GCA_023375725.1 of Nephotettix cincticeps. NCBI lineage: Eukaryota > Metazoa > Arthropoda > Insecta > Hemiptera > Cicadellidae > Nephotettix > Nephotettix cincticeps. Next base: position 141,083,318 of record CM041786.1, read on the forward strand.
CATGATCTAACCTATTTCCCACAGGAAAGTAAATACAAGCATGTTGTCTATGACAATCCTTCCTGTTCACTTGATAAGATATGCATCAAACTAAAGTATACCGGACTCAAATTCTTAAATTTATTGTAAATTATCAACAGCGGCAATCGTTCACTTAAGATGAACTGTTTTGTTGCAGTATAAAAATATATTGTTGAGTAAAATGTTTTATTTTCCACCTGTTTTACTACTACATATTGAATTGGTAACACTAAAGCTGACTCTCCATTATAGTTTAAGAAAATATAAGGGAAAGCGTATTAAAATTCATTGTTAAAAATGTTTTTATCAACTTCCTTGTGGGAAATAGGTTAGATCATGGATATGTTTAAAGGTTATGTTTTAAGTTCATCAAACAGATGTTCTTATTCGTTTATTAAAAATTCAAGTACCTGGTGACCGAGTTTTGCTCGTATAGAAAGATATGTATTATACAAGTTAATTAGCAAAATTAAAACAAATTTATTACTCAATCAAAACATTTATTTGGTTTAAATAAAACCGATTTCATACACCTTAATTAATATAGTCTCTTAAACCTGACGCTAGCCACTGTGCTATGGCGTCGGCCAAGTTCGGGTTTGAGCAATTGTTTGAGCTGATCTTACTGTATTTAATTATCCATACAGTTATTATTAGCCTGTGATCAACTGATTTTGTTAGAAAAGGAATGAGGATTGAAAAGCAAAAAGAGACCGGTTAATTAATTGGTTTGTTACGGTGGCTTCAAGCATGTAATGAATCCGTCAAAATATCAAAACACGAAAGATTTTGGAAATACACCTTTCTCTGCTTTTATTTCGCACAGTTATTTTACCCTTTAGTTTTTACAAATTGTTTAGTAATTTGAAAATTTTTCATTTATACATAAAAAAAGTATTTATGCAAAACCTCTATTCACATATTGTTCACAACCATCTTCAATCAACAACTGTCAAACGGTTATAAACAGATGTTTTGATTTGTATTGTTTACATTTTGATTCTTCTAAGCGTAATGTTAATTTTTTAGATTTTAAACTTAATTTTACAAGAAAACCGGAATTTTCCTGGAAATTAGACCTATCTAGAACTTATTTTCTACTCAGATATTAGTTATTTCCAAACTTTAAAGAAAATCGTTAGAGCTGTTTTCGAGATCCGTGTGCAAATATATGTATATAAAAACCCCTTGCTCGTATTATAGTATTGGATACAATGACTCTGGTAGTTTCTATGGAAACCTGTTACTACTTTTCCATCTTAAAAATCAAAATTGGAAGGATTGTCAAAACTAACACAACAAATTAATTGTAAACCACTTTTTATAAAATTTAAAATTCTTACTCTTAATATCATACATTTATTAAGCCGCTTCAATGGTTAAAGAAAGCTTTGACACACATCATGCTGAGCCAGAAAGAGCACAATTACAACACTAGGAATAAAGATTTGTTGAAACCGCCACAGCATAGACTGAAATTATTCCATTTATCACCACAATATATGGGGCCTAAAATATGTAATAAATTACCGTTATCCCTTAAAATTATTGAATCGTTTGCTAATTCAAAATTGAGTTAAAAGAGTGATTACTGGAGAAGGCTTTTATTCAGATGAAGGATTTTTAAGATCTTAAATGTCATGATAATAAAACAGCACCCTTTTCCTTATATTTAGTACAACTTTATTTAGTTGTAGATTTAAGATTGTTGACTAATCACCAGTCATTGTATAATGTTATGATGTTTAACTGTTAGTAGGCCCGTTAGATTCCTTAAGAGTGTTGGGCTAACAGGTCTGTCTGAGGAACATGTCAGCCTTAGTACCAAGGCTACAAGATCATGCCATGTGCCACAATCATACACTAATTTCTCATTCATACTTTGCTTAAAAGACCTAGAAAGCTTGCCATTTCATTAAATAACTAAAAACCAACACTTCAAGAAATCTGATACCTATTTTCACGCAGTGACTTGAATAAACTGGTTGGTTGGTTCAGCCAAAGGTAGTTCAAAATCTAAAGGTCAGGGTTGAATCCTAAATCTTGAAAAAGTTTTGCGATAGCTCAATACTGTACCCAGTTGATTTTGATTGTTGGGCTATAAGTTAATAAACCAGGCGAATGAATCAGCTGGTTGGTCAGTGACAATTAATGCTGCACTTCATCAAATCCATTACACTTTTCACAGTTAGTTTAGTTGCCGAAATAACACGATGACTAGATATTTCAAGCCAAGTATGAATGAGGAATGAGTGCAAGATGATTTTGAGGCAATCTTTTACTCTTGTTACTGAATAAAGCTGACATTTTCCTTGGACAGAACTGTTGATAATTAATAGCCCAACAGTCACTGTATATCTAGGGGACCTACAGCTTAACATGGGGTTCGAACCACTGCCTTTGAATTACGAACTGGTTTAATTATGAGGATGGTATAAGCGGATGGGCATAGTATTCAATCCACACCAGAGAATATACTATGCAGCGACCATCAAGTGATGGTCGGTGCATGGTACTATCCACAATTGACCTCCAAGTAGCTCGATTATAGGACACAACACCGTCCAGTCACCCATCACTTATACTCACCTTAATATACCCAAATAGAGGTTGGGTCGATGTCTCCCAAAATAAGAACCAGAATAGATATGAAACTAATAGCCTGATAAAATATGTCACCTGGATCTGGGATTGAACAGGCATGAATGAACATTATTTCAGTATGAAATATAAATTACTGAGACTTGCAAAAGGGCGAAGGTCTGTCCTACGAAGCTTACCTTCTTTCCAAAGGAATGGAGGAAGGAAGAGGAATGAAGTATAGTTTCAGGATACCAGAATCACTAAAGCGGGAGGGCTTGTCACTCTTGGATCACTAAAGTGACACTAATTAGGCCTAATTATCCTTCAAAACCTTAGACCACTCACATATATCTGTGTGACTTTCTTATCTTATTCAACCTACAGAAAAAATTCAGAAGGAAATCAAAGCGATCTCAACAATGCAGCCCATTATAGCAGATATCAGCACTCCTAGGATAAGTCCTGGACTTAAAATAACTTCCCTGAACCATACTTTAAGATTTTTTCAAGCTTTTCTTTATTTTAAGACGTCTTTGATTTCATTCCTTTCTGCAATACCCTTTACATACAGCACCATCAGTGGTGTAGTGGAGCCGGAGCGGCGCTCCGGCACAGCTCGTGCAGCCGAAACTCAGATTTTTATACTTTTGTACTTTGCCTTTTTATAGAGAGTGGTAGGTAAGCGAGTCGTTCGCATCATTTCATCATCAACACGCAATACCGAGGCAATTTTAGGCGTTTTACATTATCCCTAACCTAACAACATTGTAACACCAGAATCAGGCACAAGGGCTTACTTGAAGACCATATAATTTTTATAGTATCTAGTTTTTTAATTCAAAAATATATTTATTTTTACAAAAAACTTGAGGCTGATTAAGAACTGTTGAGATTATTTGTATTTTCAGACTTAAACCATTTAAATCCTATTCATTTTAATCTCCGTCTAACATATTTATTTCAACACACCCTTTTCCTACAGAACAGCCTTTAATTTCGATGAAGTTGCTGTGTTTTTTACAAAATTAAATTTGAGGATTTTCCTCCGTATTTTGTGGGGTAAACTCATCTACAAATATAACTTCTTCCTTGACCTGCACTCACCAGTTTTACCATTAAAGCCAAAAATGATTAACTGGTGCTGAATTTAAAACTGTTCATTAATTTAGAGACAATTAGAAAACTTCAGTAAGTATTGTCAAGTCTTTTGTAGTATTTTATGTCCTCGTATTTTCAATAAACATTGTTACATCGTAATATACGCGATATTGCCGACAAATACCGCTCTCGGAGTTAAGTTAGGTTGGTTATTGCTAGTATAAAACGTAGTATAAAATATTATTAACAAGATAAAAATGCTGATAACCTACCTAATTTAACTTCGCACCCTTGTGTGGCTCTATTTAAAAAATTTAAAATGCAAGGACATACTACAAAAGACCCAGGATGGGGGATTCTTTGGCCCTACAATCATGAAGTCTAATAACATTGTCTGATTGAAAAGTGGTGAAATAAAATATATATATATATATATATTCACCGTATCTCCAGGTGTTTTTTTTCATTTTTTAAATTTTTTTATTTTAAGGGTAGTTTACTCCTCAAAATCCTTTGAAACAAGACAAATCTTTAGGGGTAGTTCACCCCTAAATCCTTAAAAGCGAGAAAAATCCAAATTTTTCAAAAATGGCTCTAAAGATTTTGATTAAAATTTGGTAGTTTACAGTGCATAGAATATAGGGTATGTATAGGATGTAGGGTATCATCATTGATTATACATAGAAGTTCTTCTACCATCTATGGTATCATCACTATCAGCATGTCTGCAAAAGTGTCAGTTCGTAAGTTATGGGCTTTTAATGTCAAAAAAATCAATTTTTTGACACCCCCCCTGATACCAAACTATTGCGTGATTTTTGTTTGGTGATGTGACCTTACACTGCATACTAAGTTTTGGAAAACGGTTGGGAAAAAGGAAGAATTGATTGTTTAATATTCTCCACAAAAATAACAATGTGTGCTCTCAGTAAAAGTACTAAAGTACAAGGTGCATTTACTGTAGACAATAAATTGAACTTTTCTCAGGAACCGTTAGTCATAGACAAATAACTATTTTTTGGGTTTTAAATCATTTATGTGATCGTAAGCATCCAGACTTTAATTTAATTATGTTAAACATCACAGGGAGCATTTTTTTATGTTAGAGCTAGACTGAATTTTGTTAGTTCATATTTTTATTTCTAATGAACAGATTGTAAAATAAAAATATGTTAAAAAAATATATTTTTATTTTCATATTCTTCACTGTCCACACAACTGGATTTAAGTGGCCAGTATATTTCCTGTTTAAATAATGAATATTCTATGTAATTTCTTGAAACAAAATAAATAATTTATTTATAGTTCAAAATACTAATAAGTTTTGTTTTTAAGCCGGTATTAACACTCCAGTGCTCACGTGGTTTACTGAAACACGAGCGGTCACGTGGAGTGGCCCCTCCCCCCCACACCCTTTTCCTTCAGATCAGCCTTTAATTTCTATAAAGTTGTGGTGTTTTTTTACAACATAAAATTTGAGGTTTTTCCTCCGTATTATGTGGGGAGTAAACCCATCCACAAATATTCTCTTTTTCTTAGACCTGCACCTGCCAGTTGGGGTTGAAAAAGGAGGGGAACCCTTACTAAAAAGGACTGTTTGCCTTCGGCTGCAATATTTTTCATGAATGCAATAGATACCCCAGGAGCACTACTAGTCGCTTTAGCAAAACTACACTTCATTTTATGTAGTTCTTTTTGCTCTTTTAAGTGGCTAAAATTATTGTACACAATTCCTTGACCACGCAATGACCTTCCTGAGGAAAATGCCAACTTTGACTTCGAGGCCATGACGACGCCCAGACAACTATACAGCCTTTCGGGATGACGCGCACTATGCGATAGCGAGGCGGCGACTGATTCCCACCACCGTTGTCGTGCCCTCCGCATCCTCCCCTCCCCCCAAAGAATAATGAACTTCCTGGGAAGGACCGCTACACCACACATCGCTCCGGCACAGCTTTTTTAGCACTACTCCACTGAGTACATTGAATCATGACTAAGTCAATTGGTTACTGACTCTTATGGAGAATAGCTAAAAATTAATAAGTCATATTTACTTAAAGATTCTTCAAAAATTTGTTAGTCTATCTAGTTAAGTTTTATCAATAGCCATAAGAACACCAAATTTAATGTTTCTTATGGCAGCAAACCTAAGTATTCATTGCCAGTAGAATAGATAAATTATTATAACCCGCTTAATTATTGACCTAATTTGATAAAATGTTGGTATGGGAAATTTACTCTACTCACACCAGCGTGCTGGTCATTGTGTCAATGAGAACACAATGAAAATACCTCGTAATAACGAACAATGATAAAACAGTGCAGTCTGTTGGCCTACTTTCAACGCAATCACGGATATTGCTGGAGATGAACTAATTCAAAATTCAGGAGAAAGCCAACTTTTTTTGAATTACGAAGTAGTCTAATTATGACGATGGTTTATGCGGATGAACGTAGTATTCAGTACTGCGGAAGTTACTCCACCCCAGAGAATATCACATATACCAACCATCAACCAACCATGACTGGGATGGTGGCGTCATCCTGTAACCCAGCTACCTGGAGGTCACGGATTGTGGATAGTTTTGAGCGATGGTGGGTGGTGTAGTATTCTCTTGTGTGGATTAATGTCCGCACCATTGAATACTACGTTAATCCGCAGAGACCGTCCTCATGATTAGACCAATTCGTAATTCAGAGGCCGTGGTTCAGATTCCACGCTAAAAGGTCCATTAATTGCCATTGGCTGTTGGGCTATTAATTAACAGTTTTGTCTAAGGAACATGACTGCCTTAGTCAGTAACAAGACTACAATATCGCGCCACAATCATCTTACACTCAATTCTCATTCATACTTGGCTTAAAATACCTACCATGTAGTATGGTCGCCATTTCAAATAATCTTATCTAAACTAATCTAATCGCTCATAGCTATCCACAATTAATATATGACTTCCAAGTAACTGGATACAGGTCCCGCCATTATCCCTGCTAAAACTTTGTGATGAATTTGGGAATACACTAACCAAACAAAACTTACAAAGAAGAAAAATTTTATGGAATTTATTGATTTTAATAAAAAACCCATTACAGGCATAATCCTATTCAGAATCAGAGGACTCGATCACATAAACTTTCCGAGATTTTTCTTCTTTCCCAGTGTCAGATCTTTTCCGCTTAACACTGTCTGATGGCTTTGGTGTACTGATGGTAGACTTTTTGTCATGCAATTTCCCCATAAATATCGGTCTCATGGTGAGACTTAAGCCCGGGACCATGTTATTTTTTCTTCTTTAGGTGCCCAGAGTCCAAAAACAATAGTCGTTAAAATTTTTATATATATATATATGTATATATATATGTATATATATATGTATATATATATATATGTGTCTGTTAGCACGATAACTCTCGTAAAAATGGTCCGATTGAGACCAAATTTGGTAGAGACGTGTATTCCTACAAATGCTCGGACGAGTTCGTAAACCAGACATATCAGTCAATGGGAACGGGTAGTTTGGGGGGGTTTTGTACCCCAAAATGGGGTTTTTTGCGTTTTTCACATGTAATTTTTAAAACTTTCTAATTTTATATTTCACCATTGGAATCAGCTTAAAAAACTACACAATTAAGCTCCTTAAAGTTTTTCTCTATCTCCAACGGTTACCGAGATATTAAAAAATCTAAACACAGTACGTTGTATTGGGGGGCTCCAGTGTTAATCTTATGGAAAATAGGGAAAAATTAATATTTCCCATATTAATCAATATTTTTTTATGAAACGTGATATTTAGCTTCATGTGGTTGAGAACTATCCTTTTATGCTTAAAAATCATAGTTTATGTGTTTATCATGGCAGCAAACCTGCATACTCTTTTCCCATATTAATCATATAGGGAATAGGCAAACTCCTTTATTTATGGACAGATGTTGATGAAACTTGGTATAATTGGTTAAAATAAAAATTATTTATGGTATAAATGACTACTTTCAGTGTTCCTCACAGCTGCTAACCTGCACACTCTTTCCCATGTTAATCTTATGGAGAATAGGCAAATAATTCTCATGTTTATGGACAGATTTTTTTTAACTTGTCATATATTATTTTTATATTATTGATTTGGAAATTCGCTGAGTTTGCAGGTCTGTCATTTTTAACAGTTACTTTCTCTTCTATCAAGCTCTTCCCTTTTATGGTCATCGATATGACATGTGATGGATCGTCCACTTTGGAGGCCAATTGACCTGAAACAAACATAAACCAATCATCTTTTTCTATTCATGTGTTATGAGTTAACGTCTTACATTAAGGTAGCCTCTTAAGTCAGTATATATATTGTTATAGTTAAAAAAGGTCTTTTTAAAAAAGAAAACCATACAACCGGTAACTAAAATTCGTAAAGCAGTTAAAACTCAAGTTATAAGTTAATAAGTTAAGTTATAAGCTATTGGCTTGGAATGAAACTACAGTGCAACTCGGTTATTGCAGCCTCGGCTTTAACGTCAACTCGGATATAACGTCATTTATTTTTAGGTCCCGCCAAACTATAGGTATTTACATAGGTAAAACCTCGGATATATCGTCAGTAAATTCTAAAACCTCTTATATAATGTCAAGAAAATCAGGCCGAGATGAAGGCAACGTATAGCTAAATAGAGAAAGTTCGGTCGGTGATGTAACATGAGGGTTGCGGCTATTGTTTAGCAAAATTCTATTTTTAGAAACGGCATTTTATTGCTGTTTTACCGCTAACCATTCATTATTCCATATATATTCATTCATTAAATGTCTTAATTTCATGTAAAAAATGTGTTTCTCTATTTTTCCTTGGTTTTAAATTAAAATAATGTAACCTCTTTTATAGTGTCACTCTGATATAGCGTCATTAATTGTGTGGTCCCTTCAATGACGTTATAACCAAGTTCCACTGTATTTATGTAAATTTTAGTCTACAAGTGTTACATGCATGGCAAGAAAGTTCGGTCGGTGATGTAACATGAGGGTTGCGGCTATTGTTTAGCTACATTCTATTTTTAGAAACGGCATTTTATTGCTGTTTTACCGCTAACCATTCATTATTCCATATATATTCATTCATTAAATGTCTTAATTTCATGTAAAAAATGTGTTTCTCTATTTTTCCTCGATTTTAAATTAAAATAATGTAACCTCTTTTATAGTGTCACTCTGATATAACGTCATTAATTGTGTGGTCCCTTCAATGACGTTATAACCAAGTTCCACTGTATTTATGTAACTTTTAGTCTACAAGGGTTACATGCATGGCATTGTCAGAACCAATATCACAAATTTAATAAATAAACAACAATTCTTTCAATAATATAAAAAAAAACCTATACACTATTCTTTAAACTATTAAAATTCCTCCACATTATATAAACACAGATCTATTTAAAAAATGGTTAAAAATAATTTAAACTTTGCTACATCCAGATATCTATATCCACAAGGCAAAAGATCATATAATAGTTTTTTACCGTTACTGCTTATTACCGATGTGAAAATAATGTCGACGAAATTGTGTGTTTATTAAAAGGTAATCTTGTATTTGAAGTATTTCACATTATCTAACCTAACATTGTTTAGTTTCTTTAGTTAAGGATTTTATTCTGTTTTCACGATTGTTTTCCATTTCCATATATATTATAAAGGTTTAATTTTGTACAAATGTTATTCACGATTTTTCGCTCAGCACCCATTATTGTGGTCATCAGGATATAAGTCATTACTGTATGTCTATACAATAAATTTATATCTTTTTTCGGTCAAAATCCATTGGCGTGCCCACAACTGTAAAAATTGTACTTTTTTAGTAATAGTAGTAGTCGGCAATTCGCTTTAATATTAAAACGCAACATTATATCACAGAACATTTCTTGGTTTAAAAATTTAACTTTGCTATTGATATCTTATCAAGGCAAAAGATCATATAATAGTTTTTTACCGTTACTGCTTATTACCGATGTGAAAATAATGTCGACGAAATTGTGTGTTTATTAAAAGGTAATCTTGTATTTGAAGTATTTCACATTATCTAACCTAACATTAGTTAAGTTTTTATTAAGGATTTTTTCACGATTGTTTTTTCCTATTTCCACTTTGTTTTAGGAAAGGTTTGCTTTGTCTGCAGTTATGGTTATACACGATCGCTCAGCCACCCATTACTGTGGATTATCAGGAGTCTACTGTATGTCTAATACAAAAAATTTATATCTTTTTCGGTCAAAATCCATTACGTGCCCACAACTGTAAAATTGTTTACTTTAGTATAGTAATAGTAGTAGTCGGCAATTTCGCTTATATTAAGATGTAACGCAACAAAAATATTGGTCGCCGACAAACAGTGCTCTGAGGATTTAAGTTAGGTTGGCTATTGATATTTTTATCTCGTTAATAATATTTTATACTATCAAAAACCAACCTAACATAATTCTGCAGAGCGTTGTATGTCGGCAATTTCGCTTATATTAAGATATAATGCAACGATTATTGGTCGCCGATTAGCATGTGTAATTTACAGAAAAACGTTATATATAATACTTAATGTATTTTTTACAATTTTCAAAAGAATCTTGGAAAACAGCCACTTTGGACTCGCCAGTTGTCGGGTTAACCATCTTTAACTATACTATAACTGAACCCATAATTTCAGTTATGTGGTGATTTTTTACTTTTCCTACTCACCTCTCCGTATATAGCTGATGGTCGAGTACGGGGTGAAATGGAAATCCTCCTTGAGATAGCCGGTAACTATCAGATGAGCGAGAATGTTCTCGGCTGTGTCTCGTGAGAACGAAGGAGGCGAGACTCCGGTCAGCTTCAGCGCCGGAGGACCCTTGCCGAACCAAGCATCGAGAATTTTCTGAGCTGTGGGAACAAGTGTAATGTCAATTTTGAGACTGTTTTGCTAACAAGCTACCCCGGGGATGGGGTGTAGCCACATGAATCCTTTATTTCTGGTGGATGAATAATAGATCAACTATGGTTGTAGTGTGACCTGCTTTGCTGGGGCCTCTTATTATCTTATGGCCTAGTTGGACCCCAAAAGTAGGTACCCAAAAGTACCCAGCAGGTACCCAAAAGTAACCGCACTAGAATTCCCGTAGTTGGAACTTTTGTAGTTCGGATTTCTGCCGCTATTTCCTGTCTAGCGCAACTCTTTGCCAGTTCAGTGCCACACGGGTCATTGACCGGGCACTTTATGTAATCTGTAGTGCGATCATGGAAGTTTAAGTGAACAACGTACCCCTATAAATTGTTTTCTAATCGGTAAAACACTGCTGGAACTGTTTTAAAATTGAAAAGTGATTTAAGGATGATGCTTTAGGAAAAAATTAAATGTGTGAATGATCTTGATTTTCTTAATTTAAAAATGGCGATTCACTGATTGATGACAAACCTTGTTCTGGACGTCCATCAACTACCCGAATCTATAAAAATGTCGAAAAAAAATTGAGAGCTTGTGCTCACAGACACTGACAGACAATTGATCAACTATCATAAATCAGTGGAATATCTTGGAGCTCGGTGCAGTGAATTTTAACCGAACATTTACGAAGAGACACATTGCTGCCAAATTTGTTCTTCATGCTCTGACTAACAATCATAGCTTAGAACTATTCCACATTTTCTTTCAAAGGTGACGGATGAATCATGGTGCTATGATTTTGACCTAGAGATAAAAAAACAATTGAACCAGTAGAAAACATCGTCACCTAATCAAAAAAATAAAAAACAAAGTAGCAGTGAAACAGAACTAGCTAAACCAGTCACTGTAGACAAACATAACATGCCAGGTCAACAGCCTGCATGGCACTGAACTGCTAAAGAGTTGCGCCAGACGGGTGATCGATGCAGAAATCCATACTACAAAAGTTCTGCCCAATGCTATTGCATTTACTTTTAGGTATCCCTTCATACCACAACTATCGTCAGGCTAGCACGCAGCCAAACCCAACTTCAGCCCCTGAACTAGCAACAACCAGAGTGAACCTGACAACGTTAACCACTCACCCGTCATTTTGGTATCCGACGCAGCTGCCTGTGCCAATAGTTTGTACACAGTGCGACAATGTTTGGTCACATCGACCTTCTTAGGTTCGCGAGGCACACGACAGTGATCGCACATCTTGTTACAGTCTGCGCGATCCCACACTTCGTCAAAGTGAGACGCTATCATTTGCCGTCTACATCTGCAACAGTCAATTCAAAGTCATTGGCGGAGTTACAAGACGTGTTTATGCCCTTTTGAAAAATGGTTATTTTATTAGAAAACTATTAGTTTATTGGAAAATTTGAAACAGCTGCTAGAAAGCTAGTATAAGCAGATTTATTTTGAGTATTAAATGAGATTGGTCAAGAAAGAAGAATGCATTGTGACAAAAACGGTTATCTAGGCATAATGACTAACTTCACAATACAAAGACATTTAGATTTTATCTTAGCCAAGTTAATCTGTGGTTTAATCAAAATTTTGTCTCTAACGAGTTCCAACGAAACTTTAAAACTTGTTACACTCATTTAACAATAGTTGTAAAATATCTCTGGTTCTAAATTAAGTTGTAAGATGTAAGATTCTTCTGTTTGATTTATCGGGTGATCCTAATGTTTTCTTTCTTTTGAGACTAGAGCAATCGTCTTTGTTGAGTTCCTCATCACATATGCTAATTGCTCCACTACAAATACAAGAAATATTTTTTTCTATGTTTTTTTATGCTACGTTGTGTTTGAACCTCCCACATCCTTTCTACCTGATTACACAAAGGGGGGTGGAACTAGGTTCCTTAAACACGTCAGCCATTTCAGCCGTCTGGACTTTTCGCTCTCCTGCACACTGAAGGAGCAAACCAAAAAAATTGTTTAACTTCATTAAGTGAAATACTAGATTAGTATGCAGCTAGTCAAACAAAAAGAACTAACATTGATTTTGAATTGGTATTTCTGAAACAGGTGACAATGATTATCCCTACCTGTGTGAGTCCAAACAGTATTCCACCATACCGTACAGACACTGCAGTCCCGTCTGCTGGGTGAACACCATCGTACTCAGCTTGAACACATCTGCCAACCTGTAGAACAAAATACACTCTGCAGGCTTGCCATCCCGACCTGCTCTACCACTCTCCTGCAAAAAACATCAAGGTATATTACTGTACAGGAGCAGGAATGGTGGGAATTTTCTGATGACAAAACATGCATATACTCAAGAGGAAATACAATGCACTACTGAGATAGTACCATTAGTTCATAGCTGGCGCCACCACAGATGACAAAACAGTACATTAAATTATTGATAGATACCTTTACCATTTTTTAACTGTTATTTTAATTGTTATAAAAATTTTTTATGTTGTGGTTCACTATTTTACCCCTGTGGGTTCGCCGTTTTATGACTGTTTTGCACAGTTTCCGTAAAAAATTATAAAAAATATGAATCATGAGGGAAATCGTAGCTATTACATATAATTTTAACCCTAATTAAATTTCCTACGACTACATTATATTTAGTTTCCACTAACGTTTATAGTTTGTTGTTGTATCCTCTTGTAAACAAAAAAAAATTGAACAGTGTATAGATTTTTGAAGTTTGCTCCCTCACAAATTGAAGTAAATACAGTGGAACTTGGATAATTCGAACTTCTGTAATTCGAAAACTTCTTTATTTCGAAATTTTGTCCTGGTCCCTAGAATTTTATATAAAAACAATGTTAAAATATCTTGGTTAATTTGAATAATATTTAAATCACAACATTGACATCTGTCAATTGACATCTGTGTATATCATCGGTGGTGGTTTGTTCCGATATTCATCGTCTGCTTTCATGTTAACACGTCGTGTGTATGATGGCTTCGTCAAAGCGAACCTACAAATCTCTGACGTTGCAAGAATAAATATCGGCGATCAAGGAGGTAGAGAAGGGATTTGAAAAAGTTTGTAATAGTTAGTTTCGGGATCCCACCAAACACATTATTGACATTTAACAAAAAATAGGATTTTTAATCAATAATATCTTCATTAACCTAACTTTTTTAATATACAATGTTAAAACATGATGTTTGATTGTTTATTTCAACCACTTGCATAAACTTTTCTAATTCGAATTTTTGGATAATTCAAATTTTTTTCTGGTCCCTTGAGGTTCGAATTATCCAAGTTCTACTGTAATACTGAATCAAAATTCCAAAACAGCCACTTTGTTCAAAATTTAATAAGTAAAAAATATATATACAATGTTAAGCTCTTAAAGAAAATAAAAACACTATCAGATGAAACGATTTCAACAATAAAATAACCAAAACGACTCAAAAGCAGACAGCTGATGCATCTTTCATTGATTGTTGTCGATCAGAGAATAGAGTAAACGTCTGCAGGCAGGCATTGACAGAAAGTGTGAAGCTTCCTGATTACATCGATGCTATATACAAAACAATCTATGTAATATCAAGGTGCCCTGGAGCGCATTAAATAAAGGCTTACTAGCTATCGCAACAGTGAACAGTCACAGTGAACCATCGGCGGCGGCAGGTACTGTCGCAAATGCGACTGTAAACCAAAGGAGGGTTAATACTTTTTCTCCAATTGTTAGTAGTTTTTTTCTAAGTCAACTGTTTGTTTGCTTACTATATATAAATAAATGTGTACTGTATTAATTTTTTCACTAATTTTCATTGTGTGTTTTAATTTATTATGTTTCAATTTAATAGTTTTTTTTTATTTTTAGGAAATCTTCCTCCACACACAGATTTGTTATATACAGAATATTCTATACATAAGTGTTCTAGTATAAACGTTGATTTATATTTTGCTGGGGTAAAAAAGTTTTGATTTTTTTTAATTTTCTTTACATAATGGCGGGCGTCACTGCGACTGTGGAGCACCATTGTTGTAAGTGAATGAGGTAAACTAAAACCGACCTGGTAGAAGTTCTCCATCGATTTGGACAGTGCGTGATGAATGACGAATCGCACATCAGGCTTGTCGATGCCGAGACCGAACGCGATCGTCGCTACCACCGCTTGGTACTCGCCCGTGAGCCACTTCTGGTGCACCTTGCTGCGCAGCGCTGCGTCCAGGTTGGCATGATACCCGCTCACGCGCAGATCTCGCTTCCTGCACAAATAAGCGACAATTTTAAGTCAACCCGTGAAAGCTTATTCGGACTTTTCACTGAAATGTAACCAACCCTCCATTGTTCAAGGTTACTTGTGTTTCGTGGATGGTCGAGAGGTGAGTGTGGTGCTCACCTTCTTAAACATCTTGTTAACGATTTATATTTCACAAATTTCAAACAAATAATATCATGCCACTGTTGTTAAACTATTTTTCTAACCCTTAATTATATACAAAACTAGACATAACTAATTTTTCAATAAAAAAAGCTCTCAAACTATACACTTTGTAATAGAATAAATAATTTAACTACTTTTAATTATTTATTTACAACCCAGGAAACAATTAAAAATACATTTGTGCTAATACTTTGTGTATTATAACATCAGCAAAAAAATAAATATACAAAACATTATTATAAAATGATACCCCCGTCGCAGCAGACCTGCGTACTCAGCGAATTTCCAAATCAATAATATAATAATAATATATGACAAGTTTTAAAAAAAATCTGTCCATGAACATGAGAATAATTTGCCTATTCTCCATAAGATTAACATGGGAAAGAATGTGCAGGTTTGCTGCTGTGAGGAACACTGAAATTAGGCATTTCTACCATAAATAATTTTTATCTTAACATTTATACCAACTTTCATCAACATCTGTCCATAAATAAAGGAGTTTGCCTATTCCCTATATGATTATTATGGGAAAAGAGTATGCAGGTTTGCTGCCATGATAAACACATAAACTATGATTTTTAAGCATAAATGGATAGATCTCAACCACATGAAGCTAAATATCAAGTTTTATCCAAAAATATTGATTAATATGGGAAATATTAATTTTTTCCCTATCCTCCATAAGATTAACATTGGAGCCCCACAATACAACGTACTGTGTTTAGATTTTTTAATATCTCGGTAACCGTTGGAGATAGAGAAAAACTTTAAGGAACTTAATTGTGTAGTTTTTTAAGCTGATTCCAATGGTGAAATATAAAATTAGAAATTTTTAAAAATTACATGTGAAAAACGCAAAAAACCCCATTTTGGGGTACAAAACCCCCCCAAACTACCCGTTCCCATTGACCGATATGTCTGGTTTACGAACTCGTCCGAGCATTTGTAGGAATACACGTCTCTACCAAATTTGGTCTTCATCGGACCATTTTTACGAGAGTTATCGTGTTCACAGACACACATATATATATACATATATATATATAAATATAAATTTTAACGAACATTGTTTTTGGACTCTGGGCACCTAAAGAAGGAAAAATAACATGGTCCCGGGCTTAAGTCTCACCATGAGACCTACGGTAATAGCTTCTTCCCTATGGGAAATTCGCTAAAAGGCCTTTTAGCTGTATTTACTGCACTGTAACTCGGTACAAAATAATGGTGAGAGACAGTCTGAAGGTCACCTAACCTCCAACATCGAATCGCACCACCTACTGACACTCCAAACAACAGGTACGCCAGAGTCCCGGTAATCCGAACGTCCGGCTAACAACCTTATGGGGAAAAAAGTTACTGAGTTAAAATTTAAAACGAAGCAATGAAAACTGAATTATAACACGTTAATCTACAGCACTTTATCACTAATTATAAAGTACTACGTACACAATGTTAATTAAATACAAAAACTATACTTTATGGAACCCAAGAATTCAGTTATCTTATTATGACGTTACATAGACATTCTTTTAGCCTATACAAAGTTGCACCATCGCCTCATAATCATCAAGTATACGAATGTAGCACACTATTGCTTGAGATAGCGTAGAGCTATACTCACAGTACATCACAATAGACTTGTTTTTTAAACAACTCTTTTATCATCCCTTTTCTGTGAACTACTTTTCGAAAATTTGAGTTTATCTCCAGCAATTACTGTAATCACGTAAAAAGCAGGCCTACAGACGTTACTGTTTTATTATTGTTCATTATTACGTGTCAGTGTGGGTATTGTGTTTTATGCTTCTAATGCCGAAGTCCATAGAACTGTTTCATGATGCCGTTCAAGCAAAACATGTAGTGGACAAAACTATAAAACCTATAATGTATACTGTGATAAGACATAAGTTAATTGATCTAAGTACGAAATTCCGGTATAAAATAATAGATTTTGTTAGTATTAGCGAATTTCCCTTAGGGAAGAAGCTATTACCGTAGGTCTCATGGTAAGACTTAAGCCCGGGACAATGTTATTTTTTCGTCTTTAGGTGCCTAGAGTCCAAACACAATAGTCGTTAAAATTTATACATATATATATATATATATGTGTGTGTGTGTGTGTGTGTGTGTGTGTGTGTGTGTGTGTGTGTGTGTATGTGTTTTCTAAAATGTTTTCTAAGGGTACTTGGTTGAATTATTTAAATATAATAATATTAGTAGCCCTGTTTGATGAAATAACCAGTAAAATATATATATATATATATATATATATATGTATGTATATATATATATGTATATATTATTTAAAAATATGTATACATATATATATATATATATATATATATATGTGTGTGTGTGTGTGTATGTGTGTGTGTGTGTGTGTCTGTGAACACGATAACTCTCGTAAAAATGGTCCGATCGAGACCAAATTTGGTAGAGACGTGTATTCCTACAAATGCTCGGACGAGTTTGTAAACCAGACATATCGGTCAATGGGAACGGGTAGTTTGGGGCGGTTTTGTACCCCAAAATGGGGTTTTTTTGCGTTTTTCACATGTAATTTTTTTTTTTTTTTTTTTTTTTATTTCTAATTCTAATTTCTAACTTCTAACTTTCTAACTTCTAATTTTATATTTCACCATTGGAATCAACTTAAAAAACTACACAATTAGGTTCCTTAAAGTTTTTCTCTATCAGGCAGAAGTCAGTGCCATACGAGTTTCGTGGGGCATACTGCTTCTGCAAGACCGCTGTGAAGCAGCATTTTTGCTGCCCGATTGGCCTGGTTGCCGGTCGTGCTGTGTGCTTGCACACAGCCTACTTGGGGTGCCCCTGTTTTTAGCAGAAGGCAGCGGATCTAGACCTGGCGGTCGACAATTTGCCCGT